>MQRK01250701.1:13033-23900 GCA_001938485.1 Girardia tigrina
ATCATCCATTCAACAGAAAGAGAACCACACCACTCTTAATGCAACCCGCGCAGCGAGAGTGGAAAGGTCACTCACCTTTGCGGAAGTCCGATCACTGACTGTGGATCCTGAGATGTTGGAAAGAGATATAACAATGTATATCTACTCCTTTAGACCCATAAAACGGAGAAATCTCTATATGGGCAACAAGGTTGTAGAATCCACTAATCAGGATCCAAGTCTTAGAAAGGCCTACAAAACTCACCCAAGAAGAGCGGTCCAAATAATCCTAAACAACACAGTTGCAGATACCACTCCATCGACAGAAGCAATCATGGAACATTTTAGCTCAAAATCGATTGCCCCTCCAATTAGGAATTAGTGGATACTCTCTTAGTGAAGAGAGGGGATCCATTTGAATTCAGATAGGTCCTGTCTGGTGAGGTGGTAGAAGCAATGAATAACGCCAACAACTCATCCCCGGGTTACACAAATATAACATATAAAGATATGTTATATTGTGACCCGGTGGATGCAATGTACACCAAGCTGTACAACCGGATTATCAACAGCCGAGTTATCCCGAAGAGCTGGAGGGAGTTCTTTACAACCCTCCTTCCGAAACCTGGAAAACAAGGACAATATGACCAGGTTTCATCTTGGCGACCAATAGCTCTCTTAAAATGTGCCTATAAGATTTTGGCCATACTTCTAAGAGACCAATTAAACAAGTGGATTGTGGATAATGACCTGTTACACCCACTCCAGAAAAGTCTGGGTCCCCATGACGGTTGGGCCAAACACAACTTTGTCATCCGGGCCATCCTAGATAAATATTACTATCAACTAAAAGGAGCCGAGTTCCACGCGACAATGCTAGACAATGCTGATGCATTTGGCTCAGTGTCGGTGGAAATCATCCTTAAATTATTAAGACGAATGGGTGTAGGAGCGGACTCGTGTGACCTGATCAGACAGCTATACAACGACTACTCATCGGCGTACAAATGTGACAACACGGTGACGGGGCAGATTCCGATTTTAGTGGGAGTCAGGCAAGGATGTCCACTCTCAATGTTACTATTTAACATTGCTATTAACCCTGTACTGTTGGAATTGGACCAACAGTCTTATGGCGGCATGTTAATAGCCAATCACCATGTGAGTTGCCTGGCCTATGCTGATGACCTTGTGTTGCTAGCTGATAATCAGGATCACATGCAATTAATGGTGGATAAAGCGGTCGAGATTACCAACATTTTAGGTATTAAATTCAGACCTTCCAAATGTTCACGAATAGCGATCCCACATAACCCAAACAATAGGATCCAAATATATGAGAACACTATCCCCGAAATTACCGAAGGTGAATTCGTTGTATATTTGGGAGGTCACTTTTTCGAAAATATTAAGTTAGCACCAGTAGAGAAGCTTGCAGAAGTTACTAGGGAAACAATTAAGATTACAGAATCTATACTGTTTCCCTGGCAGAAACTGCACGCTTACATGGTCTATCTACATTCAAAACTTGTCTTTTCATTCAGGATTTTCTACATCCCATATGTGTTGCGGTTGAAAAATGAAAAAAAATTATAATTAAAAACAATTGTAATTAAAAAACACAAATGAAAGAAAAAAAAACACACACAAGGTTCAATACATATATTCAAAAACAAATTAATAAATGGAGAGCGGCCGTCTTCTGGTATGTCGCCTGGGTCCCCTCGGTGCCCCTTCCTAGCACCCAGAAAAGAGTTGACGACCCTAACAAAGAATAATTAATTAAAAAAATCTGACAAAAATAAATAAATCACCTGTAGGGCAATCCGTTGGACCTTCGGGGCCAGCCGACCCTTCAGCGGAAGGTCCTGATGAGATCTGCAATTGGAGACCACCCTCGAATCCATAACAGGACCAGGAGCAAAGATATAACCCTGTAAAATAGAAAGAAATTAATTAATAAGTACACAGAAATTAATTAATAACTCACATGATCTAGGCCTCAATCCAAAAATAGCTCGATTGCCTCACATGACCGCACACCAAGTCTCGTCCTAGTTATGTGTAAGCTTGCACACGGACATCCAAATGTATAATAAAAAACAAAAATATCAAAAATTGCAAAAATCTAAATGACCTACATATTTGACCATCCAATCGAATGACTGGAAGAACCAGGCGGCCCCGATCATTGGAGGAGTTTGGAGTCGGCGTGTCATCCTGTAAGTATAAAAGCAATCGTTAAAAAACATCATTTCACACTTTTGATATATATTTGCGCACACCAAAAAAAACAGCCAGCTACTCTACTAAAATCACAAGAAAACAAACAAAAAACAACAACAACAAAAAAAAATTGATTGAAATTGAAGCCCACGAAAACCCAAATACGAAACAACAACGACAACTCAAAACCACGAACACAAACACACGACATTAGAAAATCAAGAGCGCAACGCGAAAACCCGAAGTTTAAACGATCGACAATCATTTTACTCTCGACCGCGAGATTTCAAAAAATGTAAAAGAAAATTTTATTTTATTTGCTGTTATTATTGGATATTAATAATAATATTTTCTAACATTTTATTTGGTTTCATTTATTTACTTTAAGCGTTTACTTTTATGATATTATATCTAATTTTTATTTACTTATTTTAAACCTTTATCGGCTCAATTTAAAGTAAGGGAGTCACCTTAAGTTCCGTCGCCGTCCACCGTCATCCTCGTCATGGCAGAATCATTAGGAGGCACAGGAGCGCCGTCCGAGAATAGCGACGCCCCGTCGCTCGAGATCATCGAGGTGCGCTCCATCTCGATGTCAGCTTTTTTTGCGCAAATATACCGGGAAGCGTGGGTCGGAGAATTTACTCTCCCCGAACGACATTACCGAGGGATTGTATAGAATCGACCTCGTTTAATGGACTACGTTGTTGAATGTGTACAGTTATGTTTAGATTGTATTAGTGTATTCAAACAAATGAGATAGGATATTGATTTATATCTAATAAAAATTTTTTCTTTAGAACGTTACTGGTTATCTTATTTTGACCAAATTCTAACAGTGATTTTAAATTTTTCTGAGTTAATTTTACGATATTTTATTTTTAAGTTGTGTTTTAATAACTTTTATAATTTCGGGATATTGAACAGTGAATTTTAGAATTCAGAATTAATTTAGAGGTATTTTCGTAATTAACTGAGATTTGATAGTTTAGGACGAACTTCACGATTTATTCAGAGAGTAATTTCCTGATGAAATTCCATTAATTACATGTTGGATTTCGATTTTAAAGTTATAGTTTTAAACAGATATTTAATTGATTGCATATCTATTTCACCGAATTTAAATTGTCAATTTATTGATTTGAGTCAAACGAATTATAGATAAAATGATATTATAAGTTTGTCGAATTAAAGTTAGAATTATGCACCTCCTATAGAAACAATTTCCCTCTGAAGTCCGTTCTATAATTACGACTAATATATCTCGAACAATCGTTTATTTCAATACTAACTTTGAAGGGAAAAGCAAAATTAGCGCAGTGAATTTCGAAAGATTTACCAATAACTAGTTTTATTATAAAGATGAAAATGGGCCAGCGGGAGCCTAAGAGTTTAGCAAATTGCGAATCCATACGGGTTAAAATTCGAAGTAAATTGAGTTATATAAGCAGGGGAGTAGGGTACGTAGAGCTGTTGTCGAGTATGGGTCTCCTGGAGTTATAATGCTCGCTAATATTGACTTTTTATGATATACTTTTCCTAGTTATATAACAACACCCACAGTGCCACAAGTTAGTAAAGATACAACATACAAACGCAATAAGTCGCATTCAAACACAACAATGCCGTAAGTTCTACATTACACAAGACATATAACCATAAATGATAAGAATTCTAAATCGAATAAAATCATCCCCGAGCGACACTCCGCTAGGCGGGGGGCCCATCGCCCATCCTGTCTTTAGTTGAACCCGAAGGTCCTCCAGACTCTTCACTGTCAGACAGATGTTGAGCGAGGAGAGACGTCCGACCCAGAATAGAAAAGGAGTTAAGTTAGAGAATAACATAATTTGGTAAATGGGTTGTGACTGACCCGTAATAGTCACTGGGGGCTCAGAGTCTTCAAAAATGTTTTAAACAAAAGGGTCGTGACATATGGAACACTGGATGGGAAGAAGCACAGTCTGGACAATGTTATCAGACTGTTGCACAAGAAGGTATTGGGATTGCAGAAAAACGCATCGAATGAGTACCTGATACAATCACTGGCCCACGCTTTCCAAATGATTGCGTGTAGTGATGCGACAAGGATGGATGCTGCAGTCTTCTCCTTTCAACCTGGAGCGACTGGCCCCCGGAAAACGCGACTCTTATCGATTGAGGAAGCCATTAACTGGCTTAACGCCGGAACTCAATCGGGAGGATCAAGAACTGGTGGGCCAAGATCAAATTTGCCATCCACAAAATCAAAGAACTGCACCAGATCTCAGCTAGTCTGGTGCATAATGAGAGAGGCATTTGTCTACACCTTCACCAATCACTGGTGTGGAAGAGGAGACTACCCAATGGTGAATATGAAACTCTCCGGGACGACACGCATGAAAACATACTCCTCAACCCCCTCCTAAAATCCAGTGTGTCCAAGACACTAAGAAGACTAGTGGAAAAATCTTGGACGCACAAATGGAATGTCCAAAACAGTGCTGGTCGATTTGCAAGAAGCCTGCAATCGACGATTAGCTTTCACAGCGCTGTCTATGGGGGGAGCTCAACTATGCTGAGTGGTATTTTTACCACAAAGCATTTACATACACGGTGCCAGTCAACTTCCGACCAATAATCACCAAGAATGGAGGTCATTGTCGCCGATGCCCTCACGATAAAGAAACATTGGCTCACGTGTTGACCGAATGTAATTATAGTGGGGATTTCAGAAACTATAGTCATAACTCGGTCCTGAAGTGTATTGGAGAGCAAATCACTCAGTATTTGGATTACAAAGTAGATATAAATACTGAGTGCCAATATGCCCCATCACAGGACCGAGTCGACTTACAGGTATACGTCCCAGGATCAAAGATCCTATACCTAATTGATGTTAAGTGTCCATATGAAACATTGAAAAACATCAAACACAGCAATGAAAGGAATCTCGACCATTACGAGATTTTTGCCATTGCATGTAGGGCGGCAATGCCTGAAACAACGGTAACTATGCTCACTTTACAGGTAGGTTGCCTCGGGACGTGGCCAAAGAGAAGCACAGATATCTTAACTACGCTGAAGATCCCGCAGAAGGTGATAAGAAAAATTGCGATTGGATGCTCAATATCCAACATCAAATATTCAGCTGCACAATGGTCTTATCACCGAGATGGAATAGTCCCAAGCGGGTTACAAAGAGTCAGCAGAATAAATGTGGAACGCTACGACGGACCACAAGACAGCATATTAATGATGGAAGAAACCGAATAAAAACATGTTAACCCTGAGGACGTCGAAGAGTTTGATTCAGCCGCCCTGGATGCACTCATACAATCCTTCAGTCATTGGGTAAGAGTGCAACAGGGGGGAACTTTCCTGATTGAGGATCAAACTCAAGAAGACTCATCTGATGATGAATTACTTCCAAGACTTTTCAGATCTAGGATTGGAGATTCATCAGAAGATGTAAATAACTCATCATGGGAGGATGAACCAACCTCTTATGATGAGTTACTAGTACAGTGAGCGAAGTGTCGGGTCCGGCGGAGACGATCACCCAATTGAAGGGTGCGGGGGAGGCCGTTAGCGAAAGAACCCCTGTGGAAACCAGGGCCGGTGTAGATGATTCCTTCGGGTTGATGCATGCGGCGAATTTACTTTTGTAAAGACCGGGCACTTTTGCTCACTGAGAAAAAAAAAGAAGAAAATTACGGAATTTTTTGTTTTAAATAAATCCTTTGGAAATGGTATTTCGTCATCTCTTAACAATTATAATTGTCTCGAATTTTTTTGTACGATTTCCAATTTGTAATTAAACGATTTTGTGAAAATACACAATTTTATGAATTTTTAGATATATTAAGAACATTTGAACAAGTCTCGTTTGAATTTTTATTACAATCACATTTAGAGTCATTACAACTCTCAGAAAGTCTTTCATCGTTTTTCATCGTTTTAATTGGTTTTCTTATTTCTATTTTTAATCATGATTATTCGAAAAAATTTTCTAAGTTATTTTTTAAAATAATTAACCTCGAAAAATATTAATTAAAAAATAATAATTTTTACCATTTCTCAATAAATCCCAAAGTAATAAAAATGTCATGAAATAATTAAAAATACATTTAATTTGAATTTTACCAAAAGTTATTAAACTTAATTTTACTTGTGAATTTAAAATATGAACCTAGAAAGTGATTATTTTAATTATATTCGAATCGTCAATCACGTTTAATTTAAATTAAAAAAATACCAATTTCCATCTGGGTGGGAGAATCACCATTCTAAATTCAACATACTTAAATCAACATACAGAATCAATACATTTACATATTGAAACAATTTAAAATGTGTGAGCTCCTGACGTTGAATCCACGAAGTTTTTGGTATCATTAGTCGTTTGATGAACATAATTCATGTCAATCATCCTTTTAAATCCTTGGTATGAATTTAAGATAATTATGTTTTTCACAAGATAATTATATTTTTGATGGCTAAGACCCTGAAATTTGAATTTCGACAATCATTAATGAACCAAAAATTAAAAAATTTTGATCATTTTGAATGTTTTATAATTAACACAGAAACGAACACGACCTTACCGACTCTATCTCTGTTATCACAGTCTGGTCTTCGGGACAACATGAGGATTGGACGGAACAATTATATATGAAAGTCAATATGGATCTTTAGAAGTTTTAATTTTCGATGCAGAGTTAAAGGTTTCGCTCTGGGTTCTTTATTAAAAATCTTTATTCAAAACAAATACGATATTTAAAAATAGCACACAAAATTATTTTCTTAAAAATACAAAAATATTTCTAAAAATATATATGTAGCCTTATTGGAAATGTTAACAGGACTTGACTTTTTAGATAAAACTCATTTATTATTTTTTAACAATTATTTCTTATTACTTCCTTGGAAAATCATTAAAACATTATAAAAGATCGTTGATAAAGCCGCGTAGAAATCTGTCTTGTGAGTTATTATTTGCAATTCAAATTATCGTCGCTCTAATTATTACTGGCCGATTCCTTCTAGCTTTCCATAGTGATATTTTTATCAATTGTATTCTTTTTAATTAGTTATTCTAATAATTTACTTAGGAATTAGTAATTGAGTTGACCGCTAGTTTAAATTTGTGTGGACCTTACAATAAGTGATATTTATAATATAAATATTATACCTGAAATTTAAGAATACAGATTTTTTAAGCTTTCTATTAATCTTTGACTTAGTTACTGTAAAAAAATATTGATAATTGATTTTGTGTAAATTTTGTATTTATTTATTGACTTAGGCCTCCCCGACTGAACGGATAACTGAGTATTATAGAGACTACAGTACCGGCATTGGCGTACAGGGTAGTGTGTCATAAACTATGTATCGGGTAGAAACCAAAAATAGACAATACAGAGCCTACTGATTTTCTCGTACGGCTTTAGATGCAAGAATGTGTGCTTTCAGTGTACGGCCATGCTTCTGTTTCCCAGTCAGAAAAGACCAGTCATGATCGCTCGTACCGTGATTCTGTAGAGCTTTGGCTGTATAAAAATTTTTTGTTCAATGAGTAAAAGGACTCCAGAATATCCCCACATCACGTTTATCACTTGACCGAAATTCGAGAACCACCATTCAAATCACTCCTGGGTCCGTCTCCACTGTACCGTCAAGGGGCACTGACACATCATGCATCACGATCGAGTTTGAAGATTTTGTACATCATTCATTTGCGTTATTTTGTGAAGCACTAATACCATTGCTACTACTTTGGATTCGGTAATCGATTAATAAATGTCGATCTAACCATCCATCCGTTTTATATGTCTTGTGAAAATTTTCAATGGGACATCGGAAATCTAACACTGCGGCATCGTGACCGTATGTACGTTTTTGATGTGTCTTCTTAGTGCCTTCTTTTCCGAAAAACCTTTAATACAAGAAGGATACGTGCATTGCACTCTTTTGATATGCTAAATTTTTTTTATTTGAATAATCATATTTTGTCACAACTGAATATTTCAATGACAAATTGTATTGCGCTCTTATCCTCTTTTGATATATGCTTTGTCCTTGCTTCTCAAAAAGATCCTTAATTTATTTTCATTTAAGATTTTTTATTCATCTTTCTGATTTTTGAAATTTTTCATTTTCGAATCATTACCAATTTTTTAATTATTTTTATATTAAATTTATATTCCTTCAAAGTTTGTTAAAATGACATATCGAAATTCATATTAAGCCTCTCAATATATTTTTTTGTAGAATCGATAAATCTGCCTTTATTAAGATTTTTAGTTTGTAGTTTATCTCATGATCCTTTAATTAGTTTCATTTTTTTATTTTTCATTTTCTATTTCTTTTACTTTGAAGTGCTGATTTGGAGTGTCGGGATTGTTTATCTTTTAACATTCTAGTTTTCTTTATTGAATGATCTAATTTCTATTTAATATAAAATATGGATCGTCTTAATTATTATTTTATCGAATAGGTACCACTTAAAACCCCTTAAATTATAAGCTTGAGCTATTATATTTTAGTTGCGATCTTATTTTTGAAAATCTTTTTAAATAATCATCTCAAACAAACATTTCATTACTCTTCATTAAATATTTTATTCGGATATTATTGTTGTGGAGATTTTCAATTTAAAAAATTGAGATGCCTTTTAAAAAATTATAATATGTAATAATATAATCGATACAGAATCGTTTATTATTATTACTTTGGCGTGTTCAGTTTGCACCACCAACTGCCGTCTTTGGAACGGGAAGAAAAAACAAATAGAACGAGCGTAAAATGATTTATTTATTTACGTAAAATGATACATAACATGAGAATGCGAACCGAATCAGCAAAATAAGGGCATCTATCATTGAATCGAATACTCGTGTGTTGTTTGGGGATATTTGATTTGACGACTAAGTGTTTGCTGAAGTTGCTGACAGTGCTTTTGCTTTTGGTCGTCGTGGATTCCATATTTCTTATTACTTTTTGAATTTGAATTTGTTTGCCAAAATTTTTAGTAAATCCAAAACATTAATTTTTGTTTATTCATTTAATTTGTTGAATTTTTTATTTATAATGATTTTTTTGGACACATCAGCCCCCCCCCCACAGGAAGTGTGGAGCACGGCGTGGAGGCTACAGAGTGTTGAGAGTTGTCGCTGAGTTTAACTGCCGATCAGCGGGAGAGCGTAAAACCACCAAAAATATATTTATATGCAAAAGAAAAAAAATACAACACACAAAACATAAATAATTCCTCATATATTGATTTATTTAAACTCTACTGTCTTAGAATGAGACATGATACTTTTTACTGAATCACCTGTTTTAGTTGGGCGGTAAACTTGATTCAATAACATTGAAACTTATTCAAATCAGCATTTGGACACAATGACCTGATAACTTATCAGAAGAATTGCGTTTTATTATTAAAGTTTGTCGTATTTAATCATTCTTAGATTTCATGTTTGTTTAAATAGAAAATGACTAAAGTAAATGAACATGAACGATTTACAGCTTCCGAAACTTGGAAGGTTAAAGAAGTACTTCAACGTCATTTCCAGCAAACCAAGAAACTCAATGTGGCCAACAGTTGACGTAATGCTTACATATTCCATCTGAAATTTAGAAAGAGTTGTCGTTATGATTATATATTAGTGTTGTGAACTTTTGTAATACGACAATTTAAATATAAATTAGTGTGGTTGTGTTTTCTGTCTTTTAAAAGTTTGTTTTGGTTACTTGTCTTTTTTAAATGGGGTCTGTGAATGTCGGATGTAACGCATGTGTCTAGAGAAGCTGATCAGTTGATCAGACAATCTTATGCAACTCTCCTTCACAAAAATTAAGAGTCATAATAACCAAAAGAAAAGAGCCAACCTAATCTACAATTTTGATGTACAGATTAGAGACTTGGGGGTTGAATCCTTTAAAACAATAAATATCTTTTGGACCAAGTATGTAAGCAGAAAAATGACAGCATTTTTTAATTACCCACTATTAATTGATTCGGCCGACAACTGTATAGTTATAAGATTTGCAAAGAAAACCTGATGTGACAAGAAAAATGTGTTTATACATGTGATAGGGGTTGCATAATCTTCTTCATGTATCAAATATTAGTTTTGTTTTACTTAATCAATTTCAATATATTTTCAGCGGAAATTCCAATTTTCATCTTAGTCATGATTTCCTAGATTAAGTACTGCAGTTACATCAAGTTTTTAGTTTAACCGAAGAAAAGATGGAGCAAAATCTTTAATCTTCTGTGGTTGACGTACGCGTACTAAAACGACAAAATATGGAAACAAAATTTCTGGCTAGAATTTTAAAACCATTTTAATTCTCTCTTGAAAGGATCAACGCATTGGGGAAATAATGATAAATCAATCGGAAACAAATGGCGCTTCATTGAAATATTTTGGGACTTGAAATGGAACAATCAGTTGATCTGCAAATGACGATTGATCCGCCACAATCAATACACAATTTCAATTGGCTGTCGAATTTCGATTGAGATATTATTTCCAAGTTTCAGTTTCGATAAGTCCAATCGGAATTCGCTCGCGACGATCAATGTCGGCGAATTGGAAAATTGGTTCCGAATGACAATTGTTATTTTGTGCTGATAAAAATGTTTCAAAATGTCACTGCAGCTGTACCGCCA
>MQRK01250701.1:24116-35605 GCA_001938485.1 Girardia tigrina
CCGCCGCTCCATTCACTGATCAATTCAATTTTATATTTATATTACATAACAATTTAATTATTACGCAACATCACATAATTTAACACATTTTATTCAATCACAATTTTGTAAATTTAAAATCGCATAATTTTTTCGGAATTTTTTTCTATTTTTAAAAAAATTAAATTAAATTAAAAAAATATTTTAAAATAATTAATTAAATTATCGATAATTATAAGAAAATAATTGTGAGATATTTTATAATTATATAAAATTTTAAATTAATTATTAATTTTTAATTAATTTTAAATTATCAATTTTTAATTAATTTTTAAATATTAACTGAAAGAAAAGATTAAAAATTGAAAAATATAAATTTTTAATTATTTATTTCTATGCAAAAAAAGATAAATTAAAAAATATATATTAAAATAATTAATTAAATTATCGATAATTATAAGAAAATAATTTTAAAATATTTTAAAATTATAATAATTTTTTAAAATAAATAATAATTTATTAATAAATCTTTAAATATTAACTGAAAAAAATAATCAAATAAATTATCGATAAATATGAGAAAATAATTTTAAAATATTTTATAATTAAAATTTAATTATTAATTTTAATTATCAATTATTAATTTTTTAAATAAATTTTCAAATATTAACTGAAAAAAAGATTAAAAATACAAATTTTTAATTATTTATTAATTATTTATTTCTATGCAAAAATAAGAAAAATTAAAAAATAATTAAAAAAATATATTAAAATAATTAATTTAATTATCGATAATTATGAGAAAATAATTCTAAAATATTTTTTAATTAAAATTTATTAATTAATTTTAAATTATCAATTATTAATTTTTTTAATAAATTTTTAAATAATATAAAATTGAAAAGCAAAAAGATTTTTCTTTCCGCAATCATTTTCCTTCTTTATTTCTTTCTTTCATTTATTTATTTCCGCAACATCATTAGTGATACCGCAGACGATTTTAAATGCAACTCTGAACATTGATTTGCACTTCTCTCATCGATTGGGACCATGAATCTTATCTGCAGCACTCGTCGATATTGAAACCATTTGTGCGCGAAACAAATCGCTGCGTGGAGCCATTTCATCGAGCGATATTTGCTTCTATCGCACCGAATGAAAGTTGCATCACACCGAATATTTGGATCGCGATATTGTCACTCGCAACCTCTCACACTCGACACTGATCTGCGATGATCTCATCACAATCGCGACGCGGTCTCTACTGGCAACACTCACTGACGATTGGAACCATTCGCGGAAATAGCGCTCCACAGTGATTACAACACACTGCTGTCATGGAGACACAGCAGCGACACACTGGACTGTGCTGACACAATCGATCAGTGAGTGGCGCTGGGCTGATTCAGTGCTCAGACCGGTGGAATGACTGAATTGAAGGAGCAGTAACTCGACACTCGATTGAGCACGGAATAAAATACGCGAGAGTGCGCTCTCATCGCCACACGAATCGAGTGTGACAGTCGCTCGCAGCGGAGCATCACTTGTCACAACATTCACTATCGATCATTGATTCAACATCGACATTCGAGAGCCAATTGAAAATGTTTATTGATTCCGCCCGTTCAACCGTCATCGCCAGAGCAAATGATTTTTCAATCGACATTTACTCATTGTTGGGGTCGCGTACTAAAAAGCGACACGGGGAAATTCGCTCGCCGATCGATAAGGCTTACCGTATTTTGGTGGCGTTCGTACATTCGCAGGGTCGCCACCACACCGCACGCACCGTGATCCAGACGACGAAGGATCGTGGTTCGGTCACTTGTGACAAATCGGAAAAAATTGATCGCCTGGTTGTTGTTTTCGTCACGGATTTTCGACAACGCCAGTACAATCGTGTCGTCGATCGATTGCAGATTCACTGAAAGACTGAACAACCCCAATAGCTCTTCGGCTCTCCGCTCTTTCGACATCAAATATTTCGAATTCGGTCCGGCGGTGATTATTTTTCGATTGGTAATGGAATTGTTGGCGATATCGACCGGGGAAGAAACGATCGATGTCGACGAGCAGCAATCGGACAACAACTCCATCCCGACTATCGGACCGCCGATCGTTAAATACGCAAACCTTTTCGCGGACTTCGCGGCGAATGGAAGCGGGTCATTTGACCCATCGATTTGACTCGAGCGTTTGGTCGATTCTTCACTCGAATAATCGATCGATCTCGGTTCTTCATTGATTGGATGAAATATATCGGGGATAAATTTCATTGTTTGCGGATTCAATGGATGTCCACCGGGAATAACAGTCGCGCAGTGAAAAATTTGAAATAAAAATACGAAGTAATAATTTCTATTTCAATTTGTTCAACAGATCACGGTTGCGTAACACAAATTTTTTTTCGAATATTGACCATAAAAAATTTTTTTTGATCATATAATTAATTTTTCAGTTCTAAAAATTTCAATGGCCGCAAATCCGATGAAGAAATTTTTTCAAAATTAAAACTCAAAAATCTTATCTTATAAAAGCCCAAGTCACTCACTGCCTCACTGCTTCACTAACGCTCATATTATCTACTTACAATTGTAAGTAGATATTTATATTAATAATAATTCATGGAAAATTATTATTAGCAGAATTATTCATGATAATTTTCCATATGAATTATTATTAATATAATTATCTACTTACAATTGTAAGTAGATAATATGAGTATTCCTTATTTTGACTTTTTAAGCAAATTTTGGGTTGGCCTTTTGGAATTCAACATTTTTCATTCATTATATTTTTCGGTAGGATTTTCAACAATGGCAACTTCTCAAAAGGGTAATTTACTGAATAATGAACGAGTATTTACCAAAAATATAGTTTATAAAGAAATTTTGTGAAGACACTTATTTCTAATGATTAAATGTGGAAAACAAATGAATTTAAAAAAAAGTGTCTTTTGAAAATTTATTTGAAATTTTAACTCTATATAATAATATCCGTCATACATGACGGGTTATTTAGTAGTTAAATTAATATCACTTTAAAAAACTCCTAATTGGTTGCTACTGCTGATTCGATTTAGTGAACACTACACTTATATAGTGCAGTTAGTGATTGCGCAATCAATACGTCATCAGTAACACCACTAATCACAGTATACTTGATGAAGTTGCATTTCGTGAATTGTTCAGTTTTGCCGCGTCACACGTTCATTTCTTGTCCAGTAATGACTGGTACAAACAAGTTGATGCAGTAGCTATGGTTCACCATTAGCCCCCACTTTGGCTTCGATATTTCTTTCGAGTACTGAAGATAAAATCGATTCTTTTGTCGATCGGAAACCTCTAGCGTATAAGCGCTGTGTTGATGATATTGTTTTGATAGTTCAAATGACACAGATATTTCTCCATTTTTAAATCATCTGAATTCTTTGCGTTCAAATGTAAAGTTTACTGTGGAGAAAGAGCAAGATAAGAAATTGTCCTTGATTTATTAATATAGAGAAAAAACGGACGTTATGAGACTGAGATTGACAGAGAGAACACTGACACGGGGTTGTATCCAACGCCGATCAGTTTCTGTGAATCCACATATCGTCTCAATGTGAGAAATTAACAAAGGAAACTATTGATAAATTAACTGACAAAAAATAATAAAATTTTAGATGTTTTAATTTAATTTTTCATTGCACCAATTTCTCGATTTAAACGCGCATATAATCTTCATTCTTAATTCGTTGATCTCGTTTAATTAGTTATTGGTCTTTCAATTATTTGAATGAGATATCGCATTAGTTGTTCGCCTCTGGTGTCTCGTTACAATGATAATTTAATCGACTTTGTATCACGTCGTTAGGAAGTCGCCAGAAACTCCGGGGAACCGCTATCATAATATCCTCGTTCATTTAGGCAAAAGACTCAACGGTCAGGACTGATAGCACCTTTCCTCATGCTCGAGAATTACCACTCGATTACCACTATTACCACGATCGATCCGCCAACAAAATTAATTCTAATAGCATTAGAATACATTCGATTTAGTTTTAATGAGAATTATCCAAGAATTACTACTCGATAAACGAGGATTGAACTCTTGATCCATTTACATTTTTATTTTATTAAAAAGAAATTTAAAAATAATGGCAAAATTTTGTAATTAAGAACGTCATTAAAATCAATTTTTATTGTCGCAATATATCTCGGTGGATTTTCCACCATCTTCAGGCTGAATCAACAACAATTTCGCTGTCTTATATATAGTAAATTGACGATTATGCAAACATCTGGCTTAATAACTAATTAAATATTCTCAACAAATTGGAAGAGAGACTTGTTTGGACATTAATGGACGGATCAAGTGATTCAATCAATAATGCCTCACGAATGACTCTTTCCCAATAATTTCTAAAATTACTGCACGATATTTTAAAATCAGTTGTTTTCACCTCCGATCTACAACCCTCCATGTGTCCAGCAATACTACTCCCATTATCCAATCGTCCATGCTCCTGAATCCGTTTGCAGATATGACGAGACGCCTCTCCAGAGTATATAGCGTTGCACCCATTACACGAAAATTGATAAACCAGATTAAAACTTCTTTTTAAAGATTCCTACAAAGCTTCGTTGAGGTGATGGGACGTTGGTGGCAATACCTGACTCCGTCTAACATGATATCTCTGGATCCTTGTTGTCTAAGGAATCACTTGTGTTAGACGGGGCCCATCTAAACGTACTGGGGGATAGTCGAGCTAGACTATCCTCCCTTTCTTTTGTATGACTCTCAAAGGTTGAACCGTAACACATTTATATTATTTGAATGTTACAGAAGACAGAAAATCGATTGTATTCTATTTACTCGCAATATTAAGAAAAAGATCAAAGACAACAAATATTTTCCCGAGATTATCATTATTATTATTGTGAAGAAAAATTCTGATTGTTGTAAGTTTGTTTTTTTGTGTGCTGTTTGGATGGGTGAATTAATTAATTAATTAATTAAAATTGATTTAATGAGATTAATGTTTAAATACTTAATAATTAAAAGGTTTATAATTATGAATTTCAATAATATTTTTAGTAAACGATTTTAACTTATTAAATTTAATATATTTCAAAAAACTAATGTTTATTTTAAAAATTACTTAATGCATTTTTGTGCAATAAAATTTTGAGAAATTAAAAGTTAATATTAAGTTTGAGGAATATTTTGAATGTTTGATGTTTTGTGTTTGAATGTGTATGTTAATTTATAATTGTGTCTCTCCTATCAGATGGCTGATTAATATTTTAGTTCTTATTATCTAAAAATATGTAATGTTTAAATTTATTTCTAATTTAAAATAATCATAAATAAACACAAATTAATTAATTATATAATTGCAATAGAATATATTTTAAAGTATATAAAATTTCTGGAAATAATAAATTAGAGCTGTAATTACTTTTTGATATGGTAAAATAAAATATTTTCTTAAATTTAAAAATGAATATTATTTTAAAATATAATAAATCCATTTTAAATTAAAAATAAAATATTTTAAAATAATTGTTTTTAATTTTAAAATGTGTTTTATTTTAGAATAACTTTTAATCAATTTACATATTGATAAAACGAAATCGGATGATAATTTTCTTTTAAAAACACTCATCCATTAAAAATATATTTCGACGGATCTACCGTCATCTTCAGGTCACTAATTAATAATCAATTCACCTGGATATAAATACAAAAATGATGATTAATTAATCGATTGCATGAAATCATGCTAATCAATATTCTCAATAAGCTGGTTGAGACTGCCGATTGAACATTGATTTTAGGGCAACGTGACCTAATTAACAATGCTCCACACGACACTCTCTCCCAATAACTGTCACAATGCTCACAGAGAATTTTGAAATTATCAAAATTAACATCACATTTACATTTTTTCCTGTGTTCTGCAATATTACTCTCAATCTTAGGGCCGCCGCGTACGATTGCTCATATTGTGCCCCGCACAAGGGTGCCGAGTAAAAAAGGCGCCTCTCACTAAATAAAAAAAAATTAAATGATAAAAAAGAAAAAGTGACAAATATGGATTTATTAGAGAGATACTGGAAACGCGGGCGCAACGTATACCTTATTCTACCACGCTATGAAAGCGCGCTCGTGTATTCGTGCGATGCGATCGGTGTAGATCGCTCAACTTCGTTCGATAAAGACGTCACCGCGACGCGCGGCATTTCACATTTACGTCCAGTCAAGTTTACGCAAATTTACTACTAGTCAAGACCACCACTGCATTTGTCTTCTGTGTAAATATTATATCTGTGTATTTATTGATTTTCATCAGGCATTCATTATAAAATTTCAACATAAGTATAATTTACAATATTAAATAACTAATTATATATTGAATAACAATATTAAATAATTACAATGTATAATAAATTTTAACTTAAAATACTTAGATGTTTGGAACTTAATATATTGTATGTATATAAGCCATGCCTGTATATTATCGTATTATATAACCTGTAATTATTTTATAAAATAAAAGTATTCATTGGAAATATTCTAATGATTAAATTCATAACAAGTCATAGTTTTTGACATGGGGGTTCAGTTAGGGGAAGGGCGCTGAAAATAATCTGGCACAAAGGCGCCTCTTACCCACGCGGCGGCCCTGCTTACTCTCTTTGACCATGTTCTGGAATTCGTTTACAGAGATGACGGGCAGTCTCTCCAATGTATGTTGCATCGCACCCATTACATTTATATTCATAAACAATATCAGAACAAAATGTTAAAGGTGTAATCGATTTATTACTGAACATATTTTGAATTTTATGAGATCGAGATATAATTTTTAAATTTAATTCATCGTTAGTTGCTTTTAACAATGCCTTTTTAATGTTTTTAAATCCTTCAGAATGAGGTACAATTAAACAATATTTAGGCATTGTGAGGAATGTTTTGAATTGTGTGTTGATATTGTGCATGTTGTATGTTGATTCGGATTGTCTCACCTGCACAGATGGATGATCGATATTTTCTTTGATTCTTACTAATTAAAAATAATTTAATTTAATTTTAAAGTAAAAAGATTTAAAATAATTTTTTAATGTATTATTTATTTTTTAATATAATTCAAAATTAATTTAATATGTTCTTTTTTTTAAATGTTTAGATTTAATTTCAACCAATTAGATTCTTTATAATTTAATAATTTTTATTAGCAGATTTTCATTTATTGAAAATAATTATTTTGAACTCAGAAATATATTGATCAAGAGAGATGTCAAATAGTGAGTGCGCTTGTGGTATTAATAAATGTTGTAAACCTCTTATTGATTTTGTTAATAGGCATATTTTTAATATCTAATGATCCCTCGATTTCTTTCTTAGATCCACCAAGAGAAGCCAAACTCTGATTTTTCGAAAAATCTTTCAAAAGTATTGTTTTTTTTATTAATTTCTCCAGAAAAGATTTAGAATAACCATTTTGATTTATCAAAGATGTTGGAATATAGGTGATTTATGAAATGATTTAACAAGAAAATCAAAACACAGAGAGATATTATTATTTAAAAATATATTTATCTATTTACACGATACAAATTTAATTTGAAAGAACTACCTATTCTATGAGTTTGATTTTAGATAATGCAGGAAGAGGAAGTACTCTTGTCCGCAAATGATTTTAGTGATAAAAAGGTATATAATAATATGTTAAAATTATATAAATTATAGATGAGTTCTCCGTACTTTTAATTCAACTCTGGCTCGATCAGGGTTTTAATTAATTTCGTGGATTTTTGTCTCTCTTTATTCCAACGTGATTCAGTTTTTATAGTCAATTTCTCGTGCTAATTAATTCAATGATTATACTGTTGAATTAATCTCTCTGAATCTTTAATTAGGTAAACCGATCTTCTAGGATTCTTAATCAGATAAGCTTGTACTTCTTAATTAATTTGTCCTTGAACTTTTTAGCTTTTCTAGAACTTTCATATAATAAAAAGGGGCGGCTTTCTTTTATTTTCTCTTCTTTTTATACCCTTTTTTCCACTCTTAAACTTTCTTTATTTACCTTTTAATAATTTTAATTATTCTTTTTGCCAAAATACTCTAACTTATTTTAAATTATTTACCTTTTTATTTATTTTTAATCTTATTATTTATATATATATATATATATATATATATATATATAATATTTATTAAGGTAAAATGGATAAACAATAATTTATTTAATCCAATAATTAAAACAATAAATTAAATAATTATATTAAATTAAATACCATACTCAACAAAGAACTTAGTTTATTAACACTTTCTACAGATTTAACAAAAGTGGAAGACAACGACCAGGAGCGATAAATTAAACCTTTAATCATGTTTCTTTTGTATTTTGAATGTTTGATGTTTTGTGTTTGAATGTGTATGTTAATTTATAATTGTGTCTCTCCTATCAGATGGATGATTAATATTTTAGTTCTTATTATCTGATAATATGTAATGTTTCAATTGATTTTTAATTTCATATAATTTTAAAATTTTAAATAAGTTAATTAAATTTTACAATTTTTAATAAATAAATCGAATTAATATTTTTTAAATAATTAAAATTATTTTAATTTTTATCCAATAAATTTTGAGTAAATATTTTAATAAATTACTTATTTCTCTTTTTGCTAAAAAATAATAAGAATTAATTCATTAATCAATTTAGTTCAGAATGCACTCGTACGAAAGCTTTGACAAAGATGGTCCTAAGGACAATCAAACCTGTTGTGTTAATAAAAATATGAAAAATCAAATTGCTGTTCACAGTATTAATTAATTTTAAGATTTGAATATTGATACAAAAAAAATATTAATCAAGAATGAAGATTCCCGCAGAAAGTGCCAGTGAGAATGTTTGTGTCGTTAATAAATGTTCACACTCAAATTGTGGTGCCGCTAATAATTATTAAATAATATTTGGTGCTCAAATGAAATAAAAAGTTTTTATGGGTAAAACAGACCCGAGTGGGGCTTCATTCCGGGCCGTTGTTGCGGGAGTGGTTGGTGATAAGATGCCGAGATTCTGTTTGTTCGGTGACACTGTCAATGTTGCCAGTAGAATGGAAAGCCATGGGATGCCGGGAAGAATACACTGCAGCGACACAAGCTATCAGTATTTCGATTGATACACATTTCTCTGTTTGATACCAGTTCATATTTCTTGTGAATCAAGACTACACGTTTGAAGATCGCGGAGAGGTCGAAATCAAAGGTAAAGGTTTGATGTATATTAAATTATGATGTATATGGGGCGGCTGCCTGCATCATCATGGTGATTTCAATTCTCAGTTTGGGCGCCTTTGCATTTCTGATCACCGGATATTCGAGGAGCGCCGAGTACACGATGAGGCTGAAGGAAGAATTCTCAACCTTTATGAAAAGTCGCGAAGTGCTCAAGAGACGAGAACGAATGATTGAGCTGAAGGAGATTGAGAAACTGATCGATAAGGATTATTCTATAGAAAATTTATAAGATTTATTGAATGTTTTGTAAAGAATAAATGATTTGTCTTATTTAATATCTTATCGGAATGGGACGTATGGACAACTATTGAGGTAGGATGTTCTATTTTCTGTGAAAATACTTCCTTTGGACGGCTCTGAGATTGCACCTGCTAGTGAGATATCCCTAACTTATTCGGTGATTCGCGAATTTGTTCTCGTTTAAATCATTTAGAAGAATTTTTGTTCATGTGAGGAATATTTTGTGTCTCTCCTACCCAGATGGATGATTAATATTTGAATTCTAATTATCTAAAGATATGTTATGTTTAAATTTATTTTTAATTTCAAATATTTTGACAATCTTTAATAAATAAAACAAATTAATATTTTTTAAATAGTCAATAATCATTTTAATTATTATCCAATAACTTTTGAGTAAATATTTTAATAAATTATTTATTTCTCCATTTGCTATAAATAATTAGAATTGATTCATTAATCAATTTAGTTTAGAATGAGATCGTACGAAAGCTTTGACAAAGATTGCCTTAAGGACAATCAAAATTGTTTAAATAAAAATATGAAAAGTCAAATTGGTGTTCTTAAAGGTCCATAAATATTTCAACGAAGACCTTTTACCATCTCGTACACCCTTGTACCATGTAGTGTGTCATACACTTTCGTGGTATATTTGCCCATTCTTCCCGTTGCTGAAATTCAAAATCAGTGGCATTCCGCGGAAGTACCTGCTTTTACGAACTCGTCGATCTACCTCATCCCAAATGAATTCAATTGGGTTCATACCGGGGCTTTGTGGCATCCATTCCATTACATTTATGTCACTTACGAAGAAATCCTTAGTGAGGTGCGACGTATTGATTGGTGCCATATTGCGTTAGAAGAGCATATCGGCAATTTCTGGGAGAAATGGAAGGAGTTCATGTTCAAGGATAGCTCGATACTCCATGGAATTCATGTTGTTAGTACACTTGACCAATGGGCCAGTACCATTGACTGTGAAGTAACTCCAAAACATTATGGAGCCGCCGACGTACTTGACTTTTGAAAGAATACAATCATGATGGAATCGTTCATCACTGAAATTTCACCATAAACTTAGTCATGGAATTATGTAGGGCCAGTGAAGAAGCAGAGGAAATGAGAATTTCGCTAAATCCAGTTCCACTTACCAGAAATAGAAATCATTGATGAGTTACAGCTCAATGACAATGTAAGACACTTGTGCTTTGTTATTTGTGTCGAAGATTCACACGCGAGAAATGTAAAGGAGCCAGAATTAGTTGTATATCTGATTTGATTTGTCTTATTATTTTTGTCATTGGTTCATTGCAATACTTTCTTTTAATTACTACGTGTTCAATTTCATTAAAAATGCTTTATCAACATTTTACATTGAAAACTGATCAAATTACTTTGTCAAAAATGACACATCCGTCCTTTTAAGTATTTTTAAATTGCTGCTCTTCTCGTGTTATCTAAACGACTACTAAACCTACATCTAAACATGACTCATTTAATATATGCAAGTTTTTTATGAATATGGGAGAAATGAAGATTCAACATACAAGCCCCCGGGCGTCTCGTTACAATGGAAACAGTGCATGCAACGAAACAAAAGACGATAGGGTGCAGTCCAGCAGAAGTCGTATTTGGGAAGAAAATAGATAGACAAAAATGGTATGATAACAGCAAAATAAACGGGAGGATACCAGAATAAGACTAAAAGAAAAAAACACGCCAGAGGAAAATGTAACGCGAAGAATTTATAAGGTTGGCGAAAAGGTCTGGATTCAAAAGGAAAATAGAAAGAAAGGAGAAGATAGATTCGAGGACCCTTATGAAATTATTGAAAAAATTCACGAAAGAAGTTATAAGTTGAAAGACCAAAATGGTAGACAACTTATTCGAAATGTTGAAAAATTCAAAAATTTTAAAAACGAGGGGGATGTCGGGGTTCTTTTTGGTGATCTTTAAATTTTTGATATTTTTAA
>MQRK01250701.1:39000-49606 GCA_001938485.1 Girardia tigrina
TATTACTATTTATTTTAAATTCATTTTAAATTATTAATTTATTATTCTTATTTTTTTTATTTTATTTTTTATTATTTTTATAGTTATGATAACTATATTGTTGTGATTATTATTATATTTTTGTTTTTTAGGAGAGTAAGTTTACTTATTTATTTATTTTTAAAATATTTTTTTTTAATTTCAGGACCTTAACAATACTGATACTTTCTATTAACTCTTTAGTCAAAAAAGATAACAATAATAGAAAACAAACAAGTTTACCACGCATAAAATTTTGAAATTAATTTTCTTCGAGTGATCAAATGGGCGTCTAAAACTGAAATAACTGTTGCTTAAATACTAGTTTTTCCTAACCTTGAAAATTGAATATTTAAAATAAATCTCAAAATATTTACAAATATTTTATAAATTTTATTAAAACACTATTATAATAATCAAAAAAAATTATTAATTATAACCAGTGAATTATTTTAAATTTTTTATTAGATTTAAAAATTTAATTTATATTTTTCCGGAAACCCAACAAAATGATGTCACGTGACCAGGTGCATATGTAGAAAATTATTTAGGGAACGATATAATGTTACATCATATTTTTCTGCGTATTAAGAACATTTAGACAAGTCTCATTTGAATTTTTATCACAATCACATTTAGAGTCATTATGACTCTCAGAAAGTCTTTCATCGCTTGTCATCGCTCTAATTGGTTTCGTTATTTCTATTTTTAATCATGATTATTTGAACAATTTTTCTAGGTTATTTTTTAAAATATTTAAATTCTAAAAATATTAATTAAAAATAATAATTTTTACCATTTCTCAATAAATCCCAAAATAATAAAAATTACATCAAATTTTAAAATGCATTTAATTTAAATTTTATTAAAAATAATTAAACTTAATTTTAATTGTTAAATTAAAAATATGAACTTATAAAATGATTATTTTAATTATGTTCGAATAGTCAATCACTTTAAATTTAAATAAAAAATACCAATTTCCATCTGGGTGGAGAATCACCATTCTAAATTCAACATACTTAAATCAACATACAGCATCACTACATTTACACATTCAAACAATTTAAAATATTCCTCACATCCCTCCAGGTTTAAATGGCTTTAGCCATTCTACATTTCTGATCAGGATCCTGCCGTTCTCTAGTTGTATCTCATAACTTCTTTCGTGTCTGCTTTATAAGTTTAGCTGGTCCCATATAAGGGTCATCATCTTTTGATGGGTTAACGTTCTTTATCAATACTTTATCTCCAACCTGAAATATTCGCTTTGTTTCAATTGTATTTTTATTTTCTTTTTCTCCACTTTTTCCTTCTGTTGTAGTTTTTCACCAATGTCTCAGTTTTCTTCCGAAGATTATCTCGGCTGGAGATATTCCTGTTGTTGCTTGAATTGTACCGTTTAATATGTGTGAGGAATATTTTGATTGTTGATGTTTTGTGTTTGAAAGTGTATGTTGATTTGGAAATGTGTCTCTCCTACCCAGATGGATGATTAATATTTGAATTTTTATTATCTATATTAAGGACATTAATTGAGTTTCCTTTACATTTATTATTATCACAATTTGAATTGTCACTACAACAATTCTCTGTAAAACTTGCGTAGCTCGTCATCGTTCTTGATTGATAATCTTAATAATATTCTTTAACGTCTTATTATTCAAACAAATTTAAAATACAATTTAATCATTAAAAAATAATTTATACTTTAACTTATAATTTAATTATTACAAAAATTATTTATAATTGAAATTTAAATATATTTTTTTAAGAAATTATATATTTAAAATTATATATTTTAAGAAATTATTATTAATATTATTTATGAAATATTAGTTTAATTTTACAGTGATTATTAAACTTTTAATAATTGATTAAACAACTCGACGTTTTAAAATATTTAAAATATCAATCTTCCATCTGGGTTGGAGAAACACAATCCTAAAACAACGTACCAATCAACTTACAATAAACACCATTCAAAAATATTCCTCACATCCCCCTCGATTTAAATGGCTTTAGCCATTCTACATTCTTTATCAAAATTCTACCATCTAATTTCAATTCATAACTTCTTTCGTGTCTACGGTTCTTTATTGATGTCGGTCCCATATATCGATCTTCTTTTGTTATGTTTTCTCTCTTTATCAACACCTTGTCACTATGTTCGATTTGTCTCTACTACATTTTTGCTCTTCTCTTTCCTGGCCTTTTCTTCCTTGGTATTTTTCCATCAATGTCTTAATTTCATGCCAAATATTATTTCCGCTGGTGAGACACCTATAGTAGCTTGAATTGTGCTATTTAACATACATTCTACCTCTGGCAAAATTTCCGTCCAGTCTTTGTGAGTTTCATCCTTCATTCGTATATTTAATGAATCTCTATTTGTTCTAAATTGTCGCTCCACGATTCCGTTGGTATTGTGGTGGTAAGGGCTGGAATATACTCTTTCAGCTTTAAACTTATTCATTGTGTCTTTAAAAAGTGCTGATTCGAATGTTTTTCTCTGTCGACATGGATTTATTTTGGTGGTCCGAATTTCCAAATCCAATTTCCAGTCCCGTTTCCATTGCTCCCGTTCTCTGAATCTATTTGTATCTTCATAGCATTGTGTTCTTACGTGTCCCTTTTTTTAAAGTGGTTGCATCTGATGTTTGGGCCTTCTTCGTGGCATGACCGGCAATAATTTTTTCTAGTTTTGAAATATCTCTTTCTTTCTTCGTTCGACTGTTCCCCATTCGGTGTCTCTTTTTATGGTTTACGTGCTCACCCTTTTATCTTTACTCTTTGATTCGAATTCGCATTTTCTTCTATAAACATCAATATCCACAGCTTCCGAGATACCTTTCAAAGTTATTTCTCTTTTCAGTTCTCTATCATCTACAGCGTTAGCATATGCTACGTCTGATATCTCTTTTTATCCGAATTTCTTTTCTACTAGTTTTCCAACTAGTTCGTCTATTTTCCGGATCACGATTGAGGGGTCGTTTGATCTAACTTTTATTTCAACAACTTCCTTCATTATCTCCAGAATGTTCTTTTCTCTGGTGAATTCAGATCTCATTTTTGTTTCCCATTTATCTCCCTGTGCATTTTCGTATGTCACCAGCATTACTCTTCTTTCTTCTGAGAATCCCATGATCTTCGCATATCTGCCGAAACTCTTTAAGAATTCCTCAACTTTTGACTCAAATCCGTCAAATATTTCTGGACCTCTAATGTTCGGAGTCACGTGTTCGTTGGTCGCCATATAAAGAACATTAATTGAGTTTCCTATACATTTATTATTATCACAATTTGAATTGTTACTACAACAATTCTCCGTAAAACTTGCGTAGCTCGTCATCGTTCTTGATTAATAATCTTTAATAATATTCTTTAACGTGTTATTATTCAAACAAATTTAAAATGCGATTTAACAATTACAAAAAAATTATACTTTAAATTATGATTTAATTATTACAAAAATTATTTATAATTGAAATTTAAAATAATTTTTATTTATTTTAAGAAATTATTATTAAATTATTATTTATGAAATATTAGTTTAATTTTATAGGGATTATTTAACTTTTAATAATTGATTAAACAACCCGACGTTTTAAAATATTAAAGATATCAATCTTCCATCTCGTTCAGAGAAACACAATCCTAAAACAACATACCAAACACAATAAACACCATTCAAAAATATTCCTCACAATCTAAAAACATGATATATTTAAATTTATTTTTAATTTCAAATAATTTTAAATAAGTTACTTAGTTTTTACAATTTTTAATAAATAAATCACATTAATATTATGTAAATAATTAATAATTATTTTAATTATTATCCAATAAGTTTTGAGTAAATATTTCAGTAAATTATTTATTTCTCCATTTGCTAAAACAATAATAGGAATTAATTCATTCATAAATTTAGTTTAAAATGCAGTCGTACGAAAGCTTTGACAATATTGTCCTAAGGACAATCGAAATTGTTTTGTACATAAAAATATGATAAAAACATTTCTACACAATCTCTATACATTTCATCCTTTATTCGTGTATTTATGGTGTCTCTTATTGTTCTGAATTATCTTTCAATGATCCCGTTAGTGTTATGGTGATAAGGACTTGAATAGACTATCTTCATCCTAAATCCTTTCGTCGTTTCTTTAAAAAATGCTGATTCAAAAGTTTTCCCCCTTTCAACGTGTATCTCCTTTGATGGTCCGAATTTC
This sequence comes from Girardia tigrina, assembly GCA_001938485.1. Lineage (NCBI taxonomy): Eukaryota > Metazoa > Platyhelminthes > Tricladida > Dugesiidae > Girardia > Girardia tigrina. Next base: position 43,251 of record MQRK01250701.1, read on the forward strand.
CAAATCCATTTCTCTAATAGTGCCTTTCGTGTACTCTTCTCGTCTTGGTGTGCCACTGCGGTCAAGCTAATGTACCTACTAAATTGATCGATTATTGCTAAAATGTAATGGTATCCATTTATAGTCCTTCTGAATGGTCCACAAAAGTCCATGCAAATTTTTTGAAATGGTTCGTCGGCAAATTGTTCATTGTGTTTCTCTTTCGTTTTTGCTGTCAGCGTCCTCCTTTTCTGACAGTTTGACCAAATTTGTACGATTTTCGTTATCTGTTGTCTCATGTCATACATATCTAAGTTATCTTTTATGTAATTGCAAACTTTCTTAATTCCTGCGTGGCATAACAATTCATGCATATCTTTTGTTCTCTTCTTCATATGGATCCAATATTTGTTATCTCTTGTCGTCACGATATTGTTTTTTCGAAGCCATTCTTTTGTCTTTCCCATTCTATTATTTTCTTTAATCTTTTCTATTTCTTTATCATTCTTCTACCAAATGAACTCTTCTGAATCTTCAGTTAAGGCAAAGATTCTAGTTTTAACTTGTCCTTTTTAGCGTCATCGTGCATTGTCTTATATTGCACGCATAGTTCACATGTATTTCTCGACATTGCGTCTGCATTAGTGTGTTTTTTGCCCTTGTGGTATTTCATCATCATTTTTAGTCAGTCCACTAAGCAAGGTTATCCACGTTTGGAATTGTGGAGTTATTGGTTTCTTCATTGTCATCCAAAATGTGATGGCCTTATGGTCCGTTCTAAGTAGAAACTTCTTTCCTTATAAGAAATGTTTGAAGTGTTTGCGAAGTAATAGATTGCTAATAATTCATTTCTTATAATACAGTATCTCAGTTCGTGTTTGTTCATCTTTTGGAAATAATAAGCAATTACTCTTTCCCTTCCGTATGCATCCTTCTGTGCAAGTACCGTCCTTATTGTATCAAAACTGGCATCTTTATCCAGTATGAACTCCTTTTCGAAATCTGGATATGCTAGATCGGTGTTTTTGTAATTTTATCTTTTAATGTCCGAAATGCTTCGTCACATTCCTTTGTCACTGTCAATTTTTTATCTTTATTTTTACCACAAAGCCCTACAGTATTTTTGAATATTTTGCATAATCCTTCAAATATTTTCTATAACAGTTCCTTAGTCCCAAGAAACTTCTTAAATGTTTAATGCATGAATGATTTTGAAATTTTTCGATTGCTTCAATTTTCTTTTTATCCTTCTCTATACCATCTTTGCTCACAATTGACACTTTTCAGGGTTTATCCGAAGGCCCGATTCTTTAATCTTTTGAAATATGTGTTCGACTCGTCTGACATGTTCTTCTTTGCCTTTTGCGAAGATTAGAATATCGTTCAGGTATATAAAAGCTTCTTTCCAGTTTCATTCTCCTAACACTCTTGTCATTAGTTTTTGAAATGTTGCTGGGGCAGCTGCAATTCCGAATGGCATTCTTTTAAATCAATATTGACCGTTCCTTGTCTAAAATGCTGTTTTTATTTTTGAATCGTTCTCCAATTCAACTTAATGATATGCGCTCCCCATGTCGATCGTGCTAAAATATTTCGCTCCATTTAATGTATTTAGCATTTCTTCTACATTTGGCATTGGAAATTCTGGTCTGATTGTGACTTTATTTAATTGTCGAAAATCAACACATACTCGGATATCCTGTTTGTCTTTTTTCCATACGCATACTAGCGGAAAATTACACGGCGAACTGCATTTTTCAATGATATCATTTTCCTCGTAATTCTTGATAATATCATCTAGTTTTTCCTCAAAGTGTTTTGGCTGTCGTTACGGTTTTACCAGTATTGGTTTTCCTTGCGTTTCAATTTTATGCATAGTTAGTGTGGTCTTCCTGATATCCCATTTTTCCACCATAAATATTGTTTTATATTTTATTAGAAATTTCATTATTGGTTCATCTATCTTATCTGCGTATATTTCCATTATTCTTTTAAGTCTGTCACCGTCAGTTAAAATATCACGTATTACCAGCACTCCTTCGTTGTTTCCTGTTTCTTTCTTTAGTTTTGTGCTGAATTTATTTAAAAAATCCATTCCTGCAATCATTTGGGGTTCCAAATCTTTTACCACAAAACAATCCACTGTTTTCTGTATTCTTTCAATCTTAATCTTTAGTTGTACTATTCCGTAATTTACTAGTTCCGAGTCGTTATCACAGTGTGTACGTCTTTATGTGCCATTTATTTTGACATTTTTCATATTTTTGAGTACTTCTAATTTAAATACATTGACTCGTGCTTCCGTATCCAATAGACATCGTACTTGTCTATTCATTATTTGAAAATCTATACAAGATCTCCATTTCAGTTCTTGTATGGAGATTTAAAGTTAAGTTTATTCTATTTTAAACTTTGATATTTTCATTATATCTGTGATTCTTTCTTCATCTTTTCCTGTGATCAAACTGTCACATTTCTCATTGGGTATTTCGTTTTCACCATCTAATAAACACAAATCCTAATGAATATTTTCAACAGCATCCCATAATCAACATATGTCATCATACAAAAAATCGTTCATATAGTCAATTATGCACATACATTCGTTTCTTAGTGAAGTGCACTGATCACTTCTCCCTGTGATTGCGCCTCCTCGTTTACCTGTTCGTCTCTGAAATTTTTCTTGTTTTTTTAAATTTTGGATTTTTAAATCACAAATTAATTAATTAATAATCACAAATTAATTCATAAATATTCACAAATTAATTCATAAATAATCACAAATTAATTCATAAATAATCACAAATTAATTCATAAATAATCACATAATATGTAGATTTAATCGTAGACGACTGATTTGTTACTCGACAAATCTAATAATGTGACCTTTCGGACGTTAAGATTTTGGTTACCCTGTTTTAACAAACCAATTTTACCTCCCACCTACGCTGCATTGTCACGGTCACGCAACTGAACACGTTCAGTTAACACCGTGATTTTTTGATTAAAAGTTAAATTTGAGGAGAAACAGAAATAATTATTAAAAAATTTTTTATGTATTCTTTGTAAATTTATTTTTATTATTCTCACACAAACAAATTTTGAACTATAAATCCGGAAAGAAGCGTCACTGACCAAAGCAGTGCTGGAATAAATAAACTGAACAATGCGATCCGATGAAGTTTGTTTATCTGTTTCAATTGTTATAAAAAATTGTAACATCGCGCGTTCAATTTTCAAATAAATGAGTAATTAATTGAGAGAGCATTTTCAGGGGAGAATCGATTTATTCGTGAATATCGACAATTATATCGAATTATGCAAAGGTTTGTTTGATTAAAAAATGATAAATGTTAAGAGAACTCACACATTTGTAACCGCATTTATTGCATTCGCAATTTGGATAATCTCTATGACAATCCGTAATAATGTATTCATTCATATTCATCAACGTTTACTACTTACGCAAAATCTGAACTAACTGGAACTTAAATATTTTATTTAAAATATTTACTACAACTGTTATTGGTTAAAATAAAATTAATTTAAAATTTACAATTAAAATAAATTTGAACATTAAATCTAAATTTGAATAAATTAATTCCAGCTAATGGGAATTCAAATATTAATCAGCGATCTGGGTAGGAGAGACCAAGTTCCAAATCAACACACAACATTCAAACACAAAACATCAACATTCTAAATATTCCTAACAATAAATATAATGATTATTTTATTTTAGAGAGGAAGATCTGTTTGAAGAGTCACTGAAAGAAGGAGAAGTTGAAAGAGTGAGAGAATATTTGGAGAGATATCCGAATATCACATTTGATGAGGTTTGTTTATTTGATGAGGATGGTTGATTGATGGCTGACACTAATGAAATGTATTGAGACTGACCTTTGAGAAATGGAGAAAATAGGGAAGGAATGATCGACTGTTGACTGGTATTGGGAGCGTTCATAAAATATAAAATTTTTGAATCTTATCAAATTATTAAATAAACAATTACATTCCGTAAAATATTGTTATAAATATGTTAAAATAAGATTTTCAGAAATTTAATGTAAAAAATTCATTTAAGTAAGATGTTACATGTTAAATTTATTTCTTAAATGAAATATTTAACATGAAAAAATATAGATAATTATTTGTTTAAATAATATCTATTTTTAAAGTATTGTTAGTGAAAAATAAATTTTATAGATTTGTGATTCGTTGTTACAAGCTATCCGGGCAATGATAAGCGATTTGAAAATTATACTCGATCATTTGGAGAAATTTAATGGAAACGGCAGTTTTGAAATTTTGAAGAAAAAGTTCAGGATGATTATGAAAATCCAGGGGATTTTGGATCCGGCCCCATATCTTCCTTTTTTGTTGACTGATGTTCCGTTAAATATATACATGGAATTGGATGAAAAGAAACAGAGCAACTGTAAAGAAGTACTGCAAATCTTGGACAATTCATTCGGATTAACCAGACGATCTGCGTACAACCAACTGATTAATTTGAAATATTACGAAAGACAAACTATTGGCGATTACGTTTCTCAAGTAAAGATGTTGGCATCGAAAATCGACGATTTGAACAAGGCGGCCTTTATGGCTGGATTGCCGTTCGAGTTGCAATTGAATTTAGAGCAGGTCGGCGATCAAGATTTAACCGAAATGGTTGAATATAGTCGCAGGTATATAGGAATTAAAAAATGCGTCACACAAAGTTCAATGTCAGCGGTACAAAACGTTGGTGATGGCAAGATCGTTTCTAAAGAACGAGGTGAGGTCAGCGGCGGTAGAAGGAGTTCCTTTACAAAACCCCGAATACCACATGACGGAAATCTGGTACAAACAAGGGTAAACCGTTATGAAAATTCTCAGCGGCAATCTAATGGACAAATAATTTGCCATAAATGTAAGCAAGTTGGACATATTGCAAAATATTGCAAGTCGGGAAACGGACATGGGAGTTTGTAGGCGCCGGCTCTCTCCCTCTGACATTTCCGGCGCTGCCAACCATGACTGTCATTGATGTGGAATTGACTATAGAAAATAGAACTATGAAAGTAGAATGTTCTGTCATGAAATACTTACCCTATGATTTGGGAATTTTAATTGGTATGGATGTTATAAGTGAACTTGGGTGTGTGAAAATTAATAAGGGTGTTATCGAATTTGGTGTGTGTGTAGGAGAAGGACAAATGAAGGCTGGTGATAATATGAGTTGTGTCACGGGTGTTGTGCCAAGTGTTAGCCTGAACAAACACAATTATGAGATTCAATTTAAGGATAATTGGACGGTTAAATGGAAGTGGAAAGATGAAGCACCGATTTATCTACCAATTCGATATTCGACCTTTAAGGATGACAAATCGAAAGACATAGCTACAATGAAAATCCTTGAGGAGTGGATAAAGAAGGGTTATTTAATCGATTATGAAGAGAAGGAAATGGGTAAATCGATATGATCTATACCCATATTTGGAATATTGCAAGTTAACAAATCCAAGATAAGACCGATCTTTGATTTTAGGAAATTAAACAATTATGTAGACGTGTACAGTGGCTCGGCAGATATATGTTTGGAAAAACTTCACACCTGTCGAGTTGTCTGTCTTGGAATTAACTGAGATTCGTAGGCTTGAACAGACGCTTTAACATCTTCCCATGTATATTCTGTGTTCTTTCCTTCATCGAGCATCAAGTCTCCGGGCAAATTGGTAGAAGTTCCATACAAAAGTTTAGCCGGAGAGGTTGTTGTACCCGTGATTGTGGCATTTCTCAGTGCTAACATTATGATCGGCAAGTCGTGAGCCCACGTTGCTTCCGTGTTTTCTGAATTTGCTCGGAGGGCATTCTTTCGTGAACGATGAAATCTCTCGATTTTTCCGTTACACTCTGGGTGGTACGCAGTTGTGTTGCGGTGTTCTATGCCCCACTTCGTACATAATTCCTTGAATTGAGTCGACATGAATTGTCTTCCCTGGTCTGTTACGATAATCTCGGGGGGTCCAAAACGACTGATCCAAGTATTTGTAAGTGCTCTGGTGATCGATGATTTTGTGATGTCGTGGACTGTTACAACTTCTGGCCATGAAGTCTGCCTGTCAATGAAAGTTATCATAAATTTCTTACCATCTGAAGGTGTTAATGGACCAACAATATCCATGTGTACAATTTTGAATCTGCCTCTGTTTGGGAGCGAGCCGATTTTTGATTTAGTATGTCTCGAGATTTTTCTGGATTGACATGCGTGGCATTCCTTTACCCATTTTCGTATGTCGGCTTTCATTCGTGGCCAGACATAGCGGTCACGGATGAGGTCAATGGTTTTATTAGCACCTGTATGCGCTAATCCGTGGAGCCTTAAGAACTCC
>MQRK01250702.1:11894-25354 GCA_001938485.1 Girardia tigrina
AAATTAAATATTGACAATCCATCTGGTTAGGAGAGGCACAATCCCAAATCAACATACAACATTTAAACATACAAAAACTACACAAAAACATCCACACACCAAATATTCCTCACAATGTGAATCGCCTCTTGTGTGTAGATGCTATATTCTTTCTTTTGCTCTTGTACAAAGTCTTGGTTTGATTTGTTGTTCTTTGTACATAGGATTTCCTGTGCGTGAGAAACGTGATGTATTTGTGTGGTTATGGGTCGTTTTGCGTTTGTTTTTTTTTGGGGGATTCGAAGGTTTTTATTTCCTAAGAAATCTGGGCAGTCGTAAGAAAATTCATGACAAGATTTGGCTATCATGTCTTTCAAACTGAATATATTCAACTTTCTCAACGTTTACCATCAACAAGAATTTATAAACCAATTTATCCTGGTTTAATGTCTCCAGTTCACATTATGGAAGACCGTGGAGATAATAAATGCCTCATAATAGATTACCATAAATGTAGTAATTCTCTTTCACTTATGAAGTCTATTGAAAATACTTGATAGGAAGGAACTAATCAATCAATTAAGAAACCTAAAATTGGATTCACGATCCAGGAAGAAACATCTAATGATAATGTTTCTTCAATAAGTGACGATTAATCTAGCAATGTTACAGCATCTCCAATTACAAATTTGAACAATAAAAATATTTCTAACGGGAAATTTGTTACATTTCGTTTAGATAATAACGCTGAGATAATTACACTAGGATCGAATAGTGACAGTGGCGAAAGTCTGACAGATATTAATGCAGAACCATCGGAGGCAAATTTCTTTAAAAGAACTGGAAGTTGATGGAACAAGAATTTTAGATTGATACTTAAACAGCTGCTTTACGTTATCTTTGAATAAAACATAACTAAGAACATTGTCAGTTCCAAAATAAGTAACTTATGAATGCCACCTCTCCATCGTAATAACAAACGCAAAAACACTCCAAGTTTATTCATGTGAACATTACGCAAACAATTTCATAATTTAATGCATTATTAGCTGTAATTAAAAATCAATAAATAAATGGATAAGGGTTTAACAATAATTAATTACCGTCTGAACGTTTATGATGTGAATGTTTATGACAATAAATGTTATTTATATGCAATGAGGTTATTTTTTTATTTGATTTTTTTTAGAATTATAGTTGAGATTTATCGTTAACTAGTTATTAATATTTTTCCTTTTTATAATTTATTTGTAGTAAAAATAGACTCATTTTGTTGACTACTTGAGTCTATTTTTACAGGAAATAATGTTAAATCATTTGATAAAATTAGATTATCATTTAACAATTTCCACTTTGTTGATAAAGTCACGAACCTACCATTTATATGTGTCCATGTTTTAAAGCAAGTGCAATTTTCTGGTTCTAAATTTAGTGTCCATTCATAAAATGCTGAGGTTTGTGCTTGATATAATGTTCGATTTTTCGTGCTGCTTTGGGCTCCAATCACAAGTCCGGAAAAATAAGATTGACATATCATCTTTAAAAATCTCAGTCCAAATTCTTCGGTTGCGTCTCCGCACACTGGACAAGATAATTTGGAAGTATTAATAACTTTAATTTCATTATCACAAATTTTGTGCGATACATAGAGCTGGTTGAATATTGGAGATTTTTACTTTTTCTTGAAGTTGAAATTGAAAACAATAGTCTTTCTCCGCCTCATTGTACAAAAATGAACCGAGATACAAATCCATTATACATCACATTCATGAAAGCCTACATACAATTACCACTTAGACAAATCGAGATCAGGTACAAACTCGAAAGAAAAACAACATCATTCCTCACACAAGCCACGCGGAAGTAGAGTATCACAATCTCTATGACAATCAATAGTATTGCTTTCACTTAAATCCATCACTCAATGTTTAATACTTCTCATCCCAATCTGAACTAACTCGAAGAAAATTATTTTATTTAAAATATTTAATTTAAATTTTAATGGTTAAAATAAAATTACTTTTTATAATCATTTTTGAACATTAATTTGATTTAATTATTTAAAATTTACAATAATAAAAATTAAAAATTTGAATATTAAATCTAAATGTGAATAAATTAGTTTCAGATTATAAGAATTAAAATATTGATTATCCATTTTAAAATGAAAAAAAATCATTTAAAAATACAAAAATTAAAAAAAAATAAAAATCTCAATTAAAAATGAAAAATAACACAATGTAACATACAGAGACAAACATCAATATTTAAAATATTTCTCAAAATAACTTATTTTAAAATATTTGTAATTTTGAATAATTGATGAAAAATAAGAAATCTCATTTGAAAATAGAAAATTTCAATTTAAATTGAAAAATCTCAAATTAAAATGAAAAAAATCATTTAAAAATCAAAAATTTAAAAAATAAAAAATCTCATTTTAAAGTGAAAAATATTTTATTTGATTTATGAAACTAATTTTGTAATAATTTCTTTCATTTGACTTGATCCTATTTTTTGACATATTTAATGATTTTTTTATAAATATTATGTATTTAATTACGCATATTATAATAGGGGTTGCCTATAATGTACATGTTGTGATATATTTATGATAATTAAAATTAACAAATTTCAACGTGATCAGGAAACCTATATGTGTAATTAGTATGGTTTAAGTGTTTAGTGAACAGAAACTAATTTCATTTGCAACTGAATTTCCCAAAACCAGGTGTTGTAATGTTTTTACTGTTTGTAATGATTTTTTTTGATTTTAAAATGTGTTTTCTGAAGAAAATTGATTTGTAACTTTTCAACAAATGTGGCTTCTTCTAACATTACTTTATTAATGAGACGATCCCGATTATTTTCTCGCTTGTTCACAAATCAATTATAAAATAAAATTTCATTTATCAAGGAAAATTTAATAGCAGTTATATGTATTAAGAACATTGAGACGGTTCTCATTCGATTTTTTTATTATTATCGCATGTAGAGTCATCACAACTCTCACAAAGATCTTTCGCCGTTTGTCATCGTTCTAATTGGTTTTCTTATTTCTGTTTTTAATCAATGATTATTCGAACAATTTTTCTAAGTTATTTTTTAAAATATTTAACCTCTAAAAATATTAATTTTTACCTTTTCTCAATAAATCCCAAAATAATAAAAATGACATCAAATTATTAAAAATGCATTTAATTTAAATTTTACTAAAAATATTAAACTTAATTTAAATTCTGAAATTAAAGATATGAACTTATAAAATGATTATTTTAATTATGTTCGAATAGTCGATCACTTTAAACTTAATAAAAAAAATACCAATTTCCATCTGGGTGGGAGAATCACCATTCTAAGTTCAACATACTCAAATCAACATACCGCATCCATACATTTACACATTCAAACAATTTAAAATATTCCTCACAATTAGAATGTAGTTCTCTTAGTTTGTGTGATCTACTAATACTTTTACGTACATCAATTTCAATTATTTATGGAATCCTAGAACAATCGTGACTGAAATGGGAATGAATAGAAAAAATAAGACGTCTCTATAATATAGTTTGTTAAATATAGATCTTATAAATAGTTTTGATCACAACTTATTTACTTTATTCAATTGAAAACTCAGTGAACATAATTTAATGTAAAATATTTCAGATACTTGACAGACGCAAATTGATTAACTGCTGAAATGACATGAAAAGGATGTTATGAGTTATTTTGATATTTGCTATATAACCACTTTATAGAATGTGTTTTTACCTTCTCTGGAATGATAAAATAACTCCTGCATCTCGGTGTTGCATTTTAGATGCCGTATTTGATGGCAGGAATATTAATTCAACGTTGATAAGGTTTAAGCCAGTTATACTGTGGCATAGTGCTTTGTCTAATACCAATAGCTTTCTTAAATCAGAATCCCATTTCTTTATACAAGTATGAAAAATGGCAGTGTTCATCCACGCTTTTTTATAGCATTTCCAGGTTGAAAACATCATTTTCAATATTGAATTAATGATTTTAAATAATTAAAATCAAAATTTATCAGTTTAAACAGAAAAGTAAATCAAACAAACATTTTAATTAAGTACACACACGAGCATTGTCTATTATAATACACCCTTCTGTAGCAGAATGTTAATTAATTAATAACGTGTCCAATCCAACGAGGAATCTGAGAAAATATTACTTTTACGACCACCTTGAATTTTTTTCTAATAGACTATTTGCAATGAATAGCCATTAAAAGAGTAATGTTTCATCCTCTGATAGCCGGAACAGTATATGATATTATACTCCCCGAAATCGACCTTCCTTAATATCTTCTTAAATGTAGATTGCAACGTGTTCCATCTACGAATATATTTTTTCGGTCATCAGTGGGAAAGTTGGTTAAGAAATTGATTGAGTATACTTTTCTCAGTAACAACCTTTCATCATCATTCATCCAATCAAGAACCAAAGAACTTCGTTTTAAAGTAATTTTAAACCCAAAAAAATGTTATCTCATTGTTTCAATAGAAATATTTACTCCAAATACATTTTGGCATTCGCAGGAATTTTTTAATGTTAATGGAGGATTCCATTATAGAAGTAATTCAATGTGGTTGCTTATTTCCTCTTTTTTTGTAGCGCGGCCTCTGCTTGAACTCTTCAATTCTTTCTGTTGTCCTAAAAACATTAATAATGAATGTTACTGTTCTTCGGTTAATCTTAAGATCTCTAGAAATTTTTACAGTGCATTCCTCATCTTGTTCAAGTTTCTCGATGATTAGACTCCTGATTTCATTTGTTATCTGTGAGGAATATTTTAAATTTGGTTTGTTGAATTTTGTATCTTGAGTTTAATATTTGGAAATGTGTTTCTCCCACCCAGATGGAAAATTGATATTTTAGATGTTCACGATAAATAATTATTCGAGTATAATTTGCATTTTAAAGTACAGCATAAGATATTTAAAAAACTTTAAAAATATCAAATAGTTTCAAATTTTCATATGAAAAATTTAAATAAAATAAATAGTTTTAACTAAGTTTTGAATTAAATAAATGTTCTTTCTTTACATAAAATCATTTTTTGAATAGAATTAATATGTAGATAGAATTACAGTGAAAGCCGCTTAATAGGACCAGTAAAAGTCGGTTAATGTGACCACTCATGAAACTGTTTGACCCTTCAAACAACCTGAAAGTCATGAAAAACGTGTTTTCAGCGTAGGTCATACACACACCCCAATCAACATACACATACACACGTAACAAAGAAGCAGGTCTTGACTGAATTTGTATTTACTGTATTTGTTCTTATCTCTTTAGCTGCAGAGAGAACCTGCTACATTTGCAGCACACACACACACAGGACACAGTAAGAGGAAAAGTGTCCTGCAAGCAAACGTACAGTTAGTGGCGGTAGCCCCATACACTTACCATCCCAGGTACGCATGTGTGTGTGTGTCGCCTAACTCGACATCAATCTTGCTAGAGCACAATGGGGAGGGTTGCAGACTGGCTGCTGACGAGAGCTGCAGCAAGCTCACATCTTCACAAGACTGTGTACTTCAGAGCTCTCAAACTGTTTAGACCATCGCAATCGGTTTGCAGGCAGTTTTAAACCGATGGCGACATTTAAAAACGCGCAAAATGTTGTAGCAACTCGAAAAGTGTACTTTGTCAAAAAATAACACAACTTCGCATAATGGGACCAGTTGGGCTTGAGACAAATGTGGTCCTATTAAGCAGCTTAGACTGTATTACTAAAATTACAAAATTTGAACTTTAAAAATAAAATCTGAAAATAATGAAAAATATTGTTTATTAAAAAACATTAACAAAAAGTTATCAATTTAGAACAATGTCGAATTACGAAAGTTTTGTTGAGAATTGTACAAAAGACAATTCTGACTGTATTGAAAATAAAAGTTCGAAAAACCATGTTGGTGTTCTTAATATTATCTTTTTGTTTTGGCACCTTGGTGTTTGAGTTATTTCGTGGCCGTTTTCATCGTTTTGATTGTTTTGATAGTATTCTTGTAAAATTCATGAATCATTTGGTTCGTTCATAGGAGAAAATTGAAATAATTTTTTATTGTTTATATTAAATTATTATTGGAAATCAGTAATTCATTATTGAAAATGATTAAACCAATATTAAAAAGGATGTCTTCTTAAATTTTGAAAAAAAGGCGCATTCAGAGATGTTAGGTGTTAAAAATAAAATTATGGAGAAGTTCGTTTTCAGATTTGAAATGTTGCTGATGTAGTTAATTTGTTGAATATATGATACTCAGCTAACAAGAATGATTATATTCACATGATTAAAATTTAATTTATTTATGTCGCAATTATTTTAAAATGTGCAGCTAAAGGGATTATATAATACATGATTTAGATAAAATTGATCCTCAAAAATTGCTCTGTAAAATAATTGCTCACAGGAGGGTGAATTCTAATAACAAAAAATGACTGCAAGTATAATATCAATGCATAAAATATAGTACAGTTTTTATGATACGATCTCTTAAGGTTAGGGTTAACCCTAACCCAGTAACCCTTAAGCTAACCCAAACCCTGTTTTTCATGGAGTAGTCTTTTAGGGAGCGATTTTAATAAGGAGCAATTTTTATAGGGAGGAATTTTCGGGGAGCAATTTGTTGAGGACAATTGTCTGAATACCATAATACATATCACTTAATTTTCGAAAATATTTTTTTACAATGATTTATTACAAATTAAATTATATTATTATGGAGAGCTTGTATAATACAATCGTTTATGTGCTTATAAATCATAAATACAAATTGTGTGACTTTTTAAAAGACGAAAGAATATTTTATATCGTGAAAATTGATATTTCACATTATTTATTTGGGAGGAATAATTTGTATGCTAGTTGAAAATATTTATTTTGGAGAAAGAGATAAATCAGTCATTTTAATAAATTTTCAATGTTACAAATTTAATTTTTAATGTAAGAGAAGCTTACCATATACTGTATTAGACTTAAATTTTATTTACTCCAATCAGTTATTTACAATTATAAAAGTACAAATGTGATAAAAATATTCTAGGAGTCATAATACCGTATTTTTCCGTGTATAAGATCCCCCTTATTTTTGGATGCGCATTTTTGGGAAAAAAAGTTCAAAAAATACTTTAATTCATTTCAGAAAATAAATTGAAATCTTGTGTTGGAGAAATATTTCAAATATTTACTATTTTTATAAAATTCGCGTCAAATGTTCATTAAATTTTGACAAAAAAGGGGGTCTTATACACGGAAAAATATGGTACTTTCAAAATAGTCTACATTTATTGCAAACTTTCCGTTTAATGATGCTCAATATCGTACTGAATTTGCAGCTTTGCGTACGAAAAATTTAAATGGCGCTTATGAAATTGTTGCGTCTTGAAATTTCTCATGGTTATATAAATTAGAGGGAGCGTTGTTGATCGCATAATATTGCATTCGTTGTTTCAAAATAATCTTTAATAATTTTTCAATTTTTTTGTGATCCATGGAAACAAATAAAAAATATAAAAAACGCGTTTATCAAGTGAAATGATAAATGTAGTCAACATCTATCGTTTGTGTAATTATTGCTTTTCTGCATGAAAAATTATAAAATTGTTAAAGCATAAAAAACCTCACTGTAAAGTATTAGTTTATTTAGAAAGCAATTTAAAATTGTATTATTTGATCAGATTATTTTAGCTGCATAATTACTTCTTATTTACTCACAACTGGTATTGTTTAGCTTTTTATTGAGATTTACAAATTTATTTTCGTTACTGTGCCTTACGAAACACTCAAACACACATTGGATAATTATGCCATGTTTTTTTTTAAAATAATAATCTCATTTTAATATTTTTCAATTTTCAAAAATATTATTCGTATTCTTAATTTTTGTATGGAAGTTTACCAAGAAGTTTGTATTTAAATTGTCGTTTTAGGTAAAGTATATAACAATTTTAGTGAATTCTCATTTTAAAATTCATGTTATGTTTATGCAATGATTTATATTTGGACCAGGTTATATTCAAGTTTCATGCATAAAATTAAACCTTTAATGGGACACTCAATCCAGAAACAACAATTAACAAAATACATTTAGCAGTTCTACATTTTCAACAGGTGTTTTTTAATGCTGAAACTTTTAATTTAAAAAGACAAATAAACAATTATTTCGAAATTTTGTTTTTAATTTAACATTATTGTGAGTAATATTTTAAATTGTTTGAATGTGTGAATGTATTGATGCTGTATGGTGAACTGAGAATAATGATTCTCTGATGGAAATTGATATTTTTTAAAATTTAAAGTGATTGACTATTCGAAAATAATTAAAATAATAATTTGTATAAGTTTATATTTTTAAATTAAAAATTAAAATTAAGTTTAATATTTTTTAAGAAAAGAAAAGCATTTATTTAAATATAAATAAAATAATAAAATTTAAATTAAATTCATTTTTAACAATTTGATAATATTTTTATTATTTTGGGTCTTTATTAAGAAATTGTTAAAATTATTATTTTTAATTAATAATTTTAGAAATCAAATATTTTAAAAAGATTTAGAAAAAATGTTCGAATAATCATGATTAAAAATAAAATTAACAAGGCCAATTAGAACGATGTCAAACAGTGAAAGATCTTCGGAGAGTTGTGATGACTCTACATGCGATACTAATAAATTTTCAAA
The DNA here is from genome assembly GCA_001938485.1 of Girardia tigrina. Lineage (NCBI taxonomy): Eukaryota > Metazoa > Platyhelminthes > Tricladida > Dugesiidae > Girardia > Girardia tigrina. The sequence goes on from MQRK01250702.1 coordinate 20,587, forward strand.
TGAAAATTGTGTCAATATTGTTAACAATTATGCTTTTTATTTGTTTGAACATACAGAAAGACAACATTATTTTTACTATTTTAAACCGCTTTTCAAGGTAATCAATTATAGTCTCTGTGATATAATAACTGAAGACTTGACAAATATGTGATTGCGCGTTAGTAAAGTAGAATTTTACTTAATGATTATTGAGAGAATATTTAAATAACTCTGCTTTGAATTTCTAAATTTCTTAATCAAAATGGACGGGTAGTCACGATTTAATAAGAAAAATCACGATTTAATTCTCAAAGTTTGGATCAACAAGCTCTATGTTGGTCTCTAGAGTACAATATATTCAAATTAGAACAGTCTGAATAGAGAAGTGATTGACTTTTTCAGTCTCTGTCGTCATAAGAACATTCCACTGAAAGGTCCCATTCTACAAGAGAAAGCGCGACACATTTCGAAGTCAATGCGTCTTAACGAATTCAAAGCCAATAATGATTGCTTAGATAAATTTCTTACTCAGAATAACATTGAAAGCCGTACTCTGAAAGGAACAAATCGCCACCATTTATCATCGCGGATCATCATGCATAAAACATATTCAACGCACATGAAATTTTACATGCGATACTAATAAAATTTCAAATGAAAATTGTGTCAATATTGTTAGCAATTATACTATTTATTTGTTTGAACATACAGAAAGACAATATTATTTTTTCTATTTTATTTAACAAGATTTCTTGATAATAACTGTTTTGATTCTTTTAAAACTACCCTTGGAAGATTTATCGATTTTTAAAAATTAAATTTAATATAAGAAAATAAAATTTAAATTTTAAATTTTGAAATTAGGTATTATTATAATTATATATTAAGTGTCACGGAATTAACTGTTGCGTCTTTCAACTGTTGGTGAATAAGTGTCGCCAAACCGTGTTAAGGACTACAAAAACTTTTGTTTAAAATATTGTTTATTAAAGTAGATTAGTTTTAAACAGAATTAAATATAAATTAATAGTGTTTTATCTAAACTAAATATTTATTTCTTAATTAGATTTTCTCTCTTTAATATTTAAAAAATATATCTTTAATAAATGTTTGTTTCTTTCTCAGTATTTTTTTCCGTTTTTACTATAATTTATCAGATTAAATTTAATCTGATAGAAAATGTTGATCAGCGATGACTCCAATGGTATTCAATACGCTAAAGATATTTTTATGTACATCAAAAAGTCTAAAGTCGAAATCTTCATTAATTTGATTCTACTATTCTACTATAACTTATATCTCTCTAAATCGAAAGCATCTTCATCCTGCACCAAGGACCATTTTGTCGAGGACGCACCATAGAAAATCATTTTTCTAAATAAAACATTACATTAATCGAGAGTGTTATCAAACTGAAATATATTCCATCTGTCATAATAGTATCTTCAAAATAGATTAAAATGTGCCCCTTTATGAATGAAAATTTAATTAAATAAAATTAAAACAGTTAGTAACGATAATCAAATCATAATCCTTAATCTTAACCCTGACTAAATTTTATAATATAAGAACACTTAAGATGAGAAAAAAGATTATAATAAAACTTTAAAAAATATTTTTGCTTTTAAGCGTTTATTTGTTTCTTTAAATTCACTTATTTAAATTAATTAATTTGTCTACACGTCAATCATTGCATCGACATCCTCAAGCACGCGTAAATTGGTGGAGCTCTCCGTCGACATAAAGAAAAAGATTCTCGATCGTTTAGCCAAAAAAAGCAAAATAAAATGGTTAGGCAAAGGAATTTTGAATCTCGAAATCAACAGTTTTATCCATTAAGAAAAATCACGATTTAATTCTCAAAGTTTGGATCAACAAGCTCCACGCTGGTATCTAGAGAACAATATATTCAAATTAGAACAATCTGAATAGAGAAGTGATAGACTTCCACATCACCAAAAAAGATTTCTTTAGTCACTAATATCACTTGGCCATTGTTCATTACTGGCTTTTATAGGTAGGAGAATTTCGTTATCTGCAGCATGTTTTATGTTTTGAGGAAGAAAAATTTTTATACTGTGCAAAATTTTATATTAAGTTAAAAAAATTTGAGGTAATTGAAATTTTTCGAGTGGGATTTTCCTAAATTTGCAAAATATTAATTATTTTGGATAGTTCACATTTTAACTTATTCTTATTTAAAGTCAGTAAAAAACTTAGGGGTAATAAAAATCGAAATTTTAATTTTTTTCGAGGGGGTGGGATTTATCCCCCTATTCTCCCTTTGCGTACATGCCTGTAATATAATAACCATCAGCAGACAAAAGCAGTTAAAAATTATTGATTTCTTACATTAATAACATGAGTTCTGTTCATCGTATTAGGTAATCTTCTTAACATAACATTAATTATATTTATTAGTTCAAGTGATATTTCAATTGTGAGGAATATTTTAAATTGTATGAATGTGTGAATGTATTGATGTTGTATGTTGATTTGGGCATATTGGAATTAGAATGGTGATTCTCCCACCAAGATCGAAATTGGTATTTTTTTTGTATATAGGGTTGCCTCATAAGTTTTGTCGCAAAAAAACCAATATACAATAAAATATAAAATAATTTATCAATCATCCACGTCATGCAAATGCGAAAAGTAGTCGTCATTGTGCTCAATACATCTCAGCCAACGTCCAGGGAGGCTGCGTATCCTATTTTGGAAAAAAAATCACGCGGTTTCTTGTCAAACCAATGTAGAAGATCTTCGTTGATATCATTGACACCGGCATAATTCTATCATCTAAGTCCACATATCATTGGAGAGAATATATAGTAGTCAGATGGTGAGAGATCGGGGGAGTATGGTGGATGTGGTAGTACGGTGAATCCAAGCACATTCAGCTTGTCCTTGGTCTTAGCAAGCGTATGCCGACAAGCATTATCGTGGAGATAATGAACATTGTGGTTTCCTCCATGGAGCAACCGTCAGTTCCTCTGCTGAACGGTGATAAGGAGACGATCCAGTTGAGTACAGTAGTCATCCGCATTGATTGTAGCATTTGGAGGTAAGACATCTAACAAGACCAGTCCTTTACTGTGCCAAAAGACGGAGGTGAGATGCTTTCGGTTTGTCAGTCTTCGTGCCGATGTTGGTAGTGGGTTTTCATCCGATTTTCTCCATGATCTATTGTTGAAAGCGCCTTCGTTTTCCCAGTACGCCCATATCTCATCGCAGGTGATGATTTGGGACAATTAATCATTCCGGTGATAAATATCCAATAGCTGTTGACAAATTCTTTTGCGAATATCCTTGTTCTGTAGCGTCAGAGCGTGTGGCACCCAGCAATTTTCCAGGTTTCGGTATCACATTGCATTCATATCCTGATCAATTCCCTCTGGAATGTTTCTCGTTTTTGCACGCTTGTCTTCAGTCAGAAACTCAATTATCATCTCGTCTATGTCAAGAGAGGGCCGCCCTTCGCGGACTTGATCGTCTGTGTTAAAGTTGTTTTCACGAAATTTGGATATCCACCTTTCACATGTTCTCTTTGAGACTGGTCCAACTCCAAGGGCTGTGTTAATTTCGTCAATCATCTGTGAAGGTGTTAAATCCCTTTTCCAGCAATATTAAATTAATTTACGAATATCAGAGCGATTAAAATCCATTAGGATAATGAAAATGTGCGAAAATTACGGAAATGCTATTATTTTATTAAAACAAAAATTCATTTAGAACAGAAAATAAAAATTATTGGACATCAGTAGGTCCCAAATGCTATTTTATCTAATTCTCATTTTATTATAGATTAAAATATATAAGAATTATTTATGTGATGCAAGGATATCTGCAGTTAACATATATATATATATATATGTGTGTGTGTGTGTGTGACAAAACTTATGAGGCAACCCTATATTTACAATGATTGCCTATTCAAGCACAATTAAAATAATAATTTGATAAGTTTATATTTTTTAAATTAAGTTTAATATTTTTTTAAAAACAAAAAAGCATTTAATTAGATTTAAATAAAACTAATAAAATTTTAATTAAATTCATTTTTAACGATTTTATAAAGTTTTTATTAAGAAATGGTTAAAATTATTATTTTTAATTAATAATTTTAGAAATTAAATATTTTAAATAGATTTAGAAAAAATGTTCGAATAATCATGATTAAAAATAGAATTAGCAAAACCAATTAGAGCGATGTCCAACAGGAAAGATCTTGCTAGAGTTATAATGACTTCAAATGTGATAATAATAAAGATTCTAATAAAAATTGTCTTAATGTTCTTAATATCAATGAATTATGATAACTAGGGCACGGAATTGATAACTTTTTATCTATCAACAACGCTCTCTTTAATGTGTATTCTTATTTTTTTACGTCATGTCATAACTCGAACACTTTTTTTGTAACGGAAAGGTTCGAGATTGAAAAAATAAACTTTATATATATATACCTATCCCCCAATTTACACGATAGATACGTTCCTGAGAAAAACGTTTACATCGAAAATTAAAAATTTTCAAGTCAAAACTGTGTAAATCGAAAAGCTTGCAGAAAATGCATAATTTCGCTATTTAACAGTTGTGATTTTTTTCAATATTTTTAGGTGTACACAAAAATAAAAATAAAATGCATTGACAGGTTAAAATATGTAATATTACGGAAACACTGTTTTTTTTATTTAATTACAATACATTAAACAGAAGAACAAAAAATAAAACCAAAGGTGTTTTATTATCCTTCATCACTGTCAGAAATTACTCTAATTCTTTTTTT
>MQRK01250706.1:0-10885 GCA_001938485.1 Girardia tigrina
ATATATATATCATGTAAAGTTGGTTGTTTAAATAATAGCGGAATCACCGCACAATTTTTTAAAAATAAATTATTACGTTTTCGATTGTTGGACTCAAATGAAATTATTCGAAACAGAATTTATGATTAAAGAATCCGTTAAATCGGATAATTTTGAATCGATCTCCAAAGAAAAACTATTCATCAGTTTTATATCACCAAAAGACTGGCAAAAGCATATAAACTTTACTAATTCCATTGTAAATGATACGGATGATAAGAAATTAATTAATAATTCTCGGGAATATTCCTGGATTTTCATGAATTTATGTTCGTCATCATCAGTACAGAATTCCATTCGCAGAGAAATAAGAATTCGATCGTATGGCAAAGAAAGAGAACGTGAAAAAGTCCTCTTGAGGGCTAAAATTATTGATTGGATGCGCTGCGCACCACCACTATTTATGAATTTTAAAATATAATTTTAATTTTTTGAAATACAATTGTTAATTTTTGAAATGCTATTGTTAATTTTTTTATTAACAATTATTTTTTAACAAATTATTTTTGAAAAATAATTTTTATTTTTTGAAATACAGTTTTTAAAAATTTAATAAATAAACGTGATTAAAAAACGTGATAATTCTAAATTAAAAATAATTTTCAAAAAGTTTACGCTTAAGAAATTAAAAAAAATTGATCGGAGTCGCAGTCGGTGTCGAGTTTCACGACTCCAGCTTATACTTCGACTCCGACTCCAACTCAAACTTCGACTTCGACTGAGCCTTCGATTCCGATTTTTTCAAAATTCCTTAAACTCCGACTCCACAGCCTTGGATAAAACAATGACTTTTTTATTAAAAAATATTAAAAAATATGAAAATATATGTTTTTAATGTTACAAATAAACATTAAAAAATAAAATATTTATTCATTTAAAAAATAAGAACATTAAAAATATATTTTTTCATTATTTTATAAAAATTTCCTCCATAATTCCGCACCATTCTTTAATAATCACACATTCAGACAATTCATGATTTCCTTATTAATTATTTAATAATTATTTTAAAAACAATTTAAAATGAATTTAAATTGTTTTAATAAAGATAATTGATAAAAGTATAAATATATTATTACTAGTAAAATAATGTCAAACCCATTTTCAGATGATAGAGACAACGTTAATCAAGGCGTACAGGATAAACTAAAGCAAGTGACTAATCAAACATTTGATCTCCTAAGAAATATTAAGAGGTCAATAGTCAGATCTGATCAAATCGGTAAGAATACCGTTGAAGAATTATTATTTCAAGGAAAGAAGTTGGATAATACAAATCAAAAGCTTAATGAAATTAAAGAAATACAAAAAGTCAGTAAGAAACATATAAAGAATTTAAAAACTGGAATTTTAGGTACAGCATTGAAATCTTGCACGACGAGAGTAGTCGGATTGTTTAAAAATAAAAATGTAACTCCTGTTTCCATCGTACATAAAGAGAAAGTTCAAACTAATATTAACACAAAGAAAATGATCCCCCTGAATCAGTCTATTTCTGACTGTCAACGAGAAAAAGATGATGTGGTCCACGTTAATTCGGCAATTAAAGCGACCACTAATGTAACTACTAATCCAACATCCGTTGGAAATTATCGAGAAGAATTCGATCAAAATCTGAATGATATTTCAGACGGTGTTCGAGGACTCAAAGTATTGGCAGAAGGACTGGAAATTGAATTGGATCGTCAGAATAAGTTATTGGCTGAAATGGAGCCAAAAAACGAAAAAATCAAAAAAGGCATAGCCAAACAAACAAGAGATTTACACTTTTTATTGTATGGAAAATATAAAAAACCTAATTAAAAGTAATCAAAAAACAAGTAAATCGTCTTTTCGATTTATATAATATTAAATTTGTGGGAATAATTAATAACTATATATTTATAAATTAAAATACATCTAATTATTTATAACAATATCATATTATATCAAAGGATACTGAATATATAAAAACTCCTGAGATTGTTTAAATCAATGAGTGTAATTAATTTTGGACGCGCATTATTTGATTGTGTCATAAAAATAAACATTTATCTATTTTTTGGATTTTTAATATGGAAAATTCTTATAAAATATATTGCAACAATAAATTTTATTTCTTTCAAAAAGCATTTTATGAGTGTTTCAGTGCCCGTGGCTTTTACTTTTAGGTGTCCTAATTTGGGTAAAATGAAATTGTGAGGAATGTTTTGTTTGGAATAATATCTCTCCTACCATACGACTGATTAATATTGTAATTTTAATTAAGATTAGGTTTTTAATGTTTTAATTAATATTTTTAATTTGAATTTTTCTAAAATCTTAAATAAATAAATTTAATTATTGTCATTTTGAAATTAAAAAAATAAAGTTAACTGATTTCAATTTTAAATGAATAAACTGAATTTATTAAATTAAAAATAACACTTTTAAAGTTTTAAAAATCATCTTTTATTAAAATAAAATATAATCTCGGTATTAAAAAAAAATATTTATTAATAATTCGATTAAGGAAAGAAATATTACCAATGTGAGTTAGATGAAGAATCAAAATTGTAAATGGCGTTTTCTACATAAATTTGACAGTTCTGTTTTAATCACAATTTTAGATACGTGAGTCTGAAAGACATGGCAGATTGAAAAACACGGCATGTTGGGAAATGACAGAGGGGAGAATGTCACGGGTCCAACCTCTCCCCACTAAATGGTGTAGGACCAAATGTCACAGTAAGAGGGGTTTGTGGTGTAACTACCGGCAATATTTACGCCTATAAAAAACCACAACGCCCCGAAGATAACTGCATCAACAAGGCGACCGTGAATCGCCTCAAAAATTCGCAATCGCCATTAATTTATTAATGTTCAGCTGATATTCCGAATTTATTGATTCATCATTTCAAAAGCATTTGAGAGGGTTAATTTTACCTGCATGAACTGCAAAGTAATAATAATTGGAATTAACGTTGACTTTTTCCATCTCGGAATATGTTTTATCTAAACAGAATGTCATATTTGAAACGCCGGGAGGTTCGTTCATCGGTTTCACTAAATTACGGTGCACTATAGTTGAATTATTCATGAATTTAGTTTCTATTTCAATTTTAAAATTTAACACGCACTGTGCCAGAAATATTTTTATTATTTTAACAAAAGTATATTTAGTATATTTTATAAAGTATATTATACTTACAATTTAATTGTTTCATTTGAATTGAATGCGGGATCTCTGGGCCCATAGAAATAATCTCCATTTGAAAATTATCGAAAGCGGTTCAAGTCCGAAAATTGATATTGACGAACTCGTTGCATGAGCAGATAATGATTTCTCCGTTAATTGACGGGGAAATGAGGAAGGTGATGATCGACACGGGGAGTAGTGTCACTCTTATTAGAAGAAGTTGCACAAAGTCAAGAATCGAAGGAGTTAGAAACATGCACCTGGTAGCGGTCGACGGTAGTTAGGTAAATATCCTGGGTAAAGTGTATCTACATGAGATTCTATTTGGCGGTATGAACCTGGTTTCCTGTTGGAGCAATTGTGTTTAAAAGGCTGCCTGCAGGTGTCGACATTATAGGGGGAAACGATGTTATTCGCAAACGTGGACTGACAATACGGGTAGATGGTGATGATGTTTGTATAAAATTTGGCAGTAACTGAGCAAAATTGGAAGCTATTATTGCAGCAACTGGAGTGAAAAGTGGAAGACATTTGCAGATAAAAAAGGATGATTTTGAAGCTCAATTTGACGGAAGGTATTGGAACACACAATGGAGATTTGTCGATGATCATCCGGTTAGGAGAACCTCATGTGTCAATTATGATATTCCCAATGAAGATAAAGAGCCATTTCAAGATGAGGTGAATGAGTGGGTAAGCGAAGGTGTTCTGATAAAGTGGGATGAAAAGCGAGACAGGAAGATTCGTAACATGATACCGTTGATGAGAGTTCGGCAAGTCAAAAGTAAAACGACACGAATACGACCAGTATTAGACTACATGTTACTGAACGAACAAATTCATAGCTATCCGGGCAGCAGTTATGCCAGTTGCCAGTCACGATTACGGGAGTGGAGAAAATTGGGACCCAACTGCGCTATAATGGATTTAAAAAGGGCTTACCTATAAGTAAGGGTGGCTCCAGATTTGTGGAAATATCAGGCGGTTATGTGGAATGGTGAAGTGTATGTGATGACCAGGTTAGGGTTTGGTCTATCCATTGCGCCAAAGGTCATGTCAAGAATAGTTGAACGATTATCAAGGAAGAGCAGACGATAACTAATTCTGGGTATTTTGATGACGATTTCATTGCGGAAAGTTCTTGTAATCCAGAGAATGTAGTAAGAATTTTTCGCCGGTTTGGATTGGAGTCTAAATCCATAGAACGAATTGGCTTAGACAAAGATGTCAGGGTGCTTGGACTGAATGTACAAAGCAATTTGCAGTGGAGAATAGACCAAGAGCTCGTAACTAGGGAGCTTGAGAAAGCAACAATGATAGAAGTACATGGAATTTTGGAGGAGTGGATAGGCCATGTGCCAGTTGTAGAATGGTTACGGGTTGCTTGTGCCTATATTCAGAGATTATCCGCAAAATACAAGATCAGCTGGGATGAATTAGTGCCAAAAGACATCATAGAGAATGCCACTGGCATTGATATACTATGTATCGATCGTCTCTTGAAGTTTCGATGAGGCAATGCGGAAAGATTTCGAGAAGAGTGTCACTGCCAACATAGAAACTTTAGCTTCCAGCCCGAGGCTCATATGAGTGAGCTTCGCCTCCCGTCAGCTGGCGACGGGCAAGAACATAGACTTCTGGATGATCAATTTGAAGTGGTCGAAAGTTGTATTTGCGATGACCTAGGCGTCGGCGAGTCTTTTGTGATTCAAACCTTTATCAATGGGCTGACTGAGGTGCTGGGAAAAGCATAACAGTTAGATTTTCTTGCACTAGTAACTCTGATACATATTTAACAGGAGCCTCAACTTTCTAGAGAAACTGTTGTTGCCGTGCGAACGCCTGACTGACCACATATAACTTCACCTCTATGCTGTGTGACTCAATTACTATAGTTGTGGTTTGGAACTGGAATTTTGTTGGTGAATTTTTGACTGTAAAACGGGGCAATTGAGCAGATCGAAAATCAATAGAGGCTCCCAAATATTGTGCCTGCAAATGGTGACGCGTAATATGTGAATTTTTGGCTGAATGAGTGTGAAAAGAAAGTGATGACAAAGTCGACATAGGCTATTTGACAACAGTCATGGTAATGTTTGTGGTTACATCCTACCAAGTTAGATGGTGTGGAAGAAACGGTACGTACGATGGACGGGTCAGTGGTGGGTCTTCAGTTTAAGGGGACTATACAAATCGAGTTTGATGGTAAGCGAATCACGTGCCGTATAGTGGTATTGCCGAAAGTTGTAGAATTGAAAGCCAAAGTGCTTTTTGGCATGAATGCAATCAGATAACTTTGTAGCGTGTGGGTTTCAGACGAAGTTTTCACTTCAAAGTTTGGTAAAAATGGACATCAAGCTACATAAAGTGCCATTGAAAAACTGGCACTTTATACTATGGTTTCTTTTTTCTCAATCAAAATAATAAAACTGATGAATATCTAAATCTTCAATAGCACAATCCTTCAAACATTATTACACATATGTGAAAGTGACATTCATAGATTATATGGAGATTCGTATCTAATTAAATAATAATTCACAAGGCAATTTTAAATGAAATTAATTTCTATTCAAATATAAATATTTCATATTCGAGAAAGACTTTTATTTGGCCAATAAAAACATTTACAAATGAATGAATTCGTTCATTTTAAAATCATGATAAAAAATTAAAAACATCAAAAACATTTGGTAGAATGATTATCCAACCAAAGTTAAAAACCTACACCGAAGTAAGTCTTGAGCATTTGGCCTTAGATTAGGATCCTTAAAAAAAGTCAACTTGAAAAAATAATTAAGTGATTTGGACTGGTTTGGAACATGGACTTCTATAGGTTCTGCATTCATTATACGTTTGATAAATTCTACGGCAGTTAAATTAAAATATATTGGAAACCCTAATTTAAAAAAAGTATTAAATATTATTACTTTAAATATTAATATTAAATAATAAGTATATTATAAATTATAAATAATAAATTTATATTTTAAACAAGTCCTAATTTTATATAAATTTTAGCATTTTTAACAACATTATAAAGTATTCAAATTATATAGAGTATTCAAATCAAATATTCAAATTGCTGTCGTTGATGTATGAAACAATGAAACATGTTCAATAATCACTAAAGGCAATCAAGTGATATTTTCACTATTTATGCATATAACACTTCTTTCTCATCCCTTTAAGTATATGTTTATAAGTCTAAGTATATTTAAATATAGGCTTAAATATAAGTATATTTATATATAAATATAAGTATATATACTGGTCTTTCATGTATATATTAGGTTTTTTAAAAAATAATGTCGTTTTTTAACTTTAATTTTTAAAGACAAATATCTCAGCGTAGTTTATTAATAAAAATAAAAACCGTTAGCATCAATACACTTTTGCCAACGTTACACAAGTTTATTTATTCCGGTTGCATAAAATTCTCGCTTTATGAAGGTGATGAAATCGTTGAAGGCAATTTTAGCATCCCCTTGATTTTTGAAGTACTTCTCCTCGGGGACAATGTCAAGATGTTTGAAAAAGTGATAATCAATAGGCGAGAGGTCAGGTGAGTATGATGGATGACTCAAAGTTTCGTAGCCAAGTTCGTTCAACAGTTGCATTGTCAGACGTGCGATGTGTGGCCGAGCGTTGTCGTGGAGAAAAATAGGCCCCTCCCTATTGACTAATGCTGATTGTTGTTGTTGGAGTTTCTGGTTCATTTTGACAATTTCCTGACAGTATCTCTCTGTCGTAACTGTTTCTCCTGGATTTAGGAAGCTATGATGAATAACACCCGCTGCAGACCACCAAACAGTCACCATCATATTTTTTTTGATACAATTTCGGCCTCGGAAAGGGTTTCGTAGCTTGATCGTTGTCCAACCATTGAGAAGAACGTCTCCGATTGTCGTAGAGAATCCACTTTTCATCACATGTTACAATTCGGTACAGAAACGGATTATTCTTATTACACAGAAGAAGTGAAGACGATGCCTCAAAACGACGCATTTTTGATTGTCATTTAATTCGTATAGAATCCATTTATCCAATTTTTCGACTTCCAAATGTCACGCAGATGGTTTGAAATTGTTCCTATCGTAACACCTAGTTCCTCCGCAAGCTTTTGAATTTTAGTGCGTGGATTTGCTTCTATTAGAGCCTTCAAATTTTCATTTTCAATTGCCGGTTTCCATCCACGGCCATCATAATCTTTGAGGGTCTCATCTCCTTGAAATTTTTTGAACCAACGTTGTAACATACATTCGTTTGAGGTTCCATCGCGCAATGTATAAATTTTCCGTTGATATTACGGGCGGCCTCCGATGCTTTGTGGCCAAGTTTGAATTCATATAAAAAAATTTCTCGTAATTTCGCTTTTTGCATATTGACAAGTATTTAAATAAACACGTTATTTTAAAGTTAATATTTAAAAAAAGGTATCATAGATATATAGAGTTTTTCATAAGCTTTTTATTTATGTATAAAACATAAATAAATGATTTATTTCAAAACATGATCAAAAATCAGTACCATTCAACAAACGACATTATTTTTTAAACAACCTAATATAATGTGAAATGCTAAAGCTCTTATAAGAACGGGCGCGGGCTTGGGTACGGACGTAAATTTTCCTTTCGGGCTTAACAATCTTGAGTTTACAATCTTCTAAAGTGTAATACATTATCTGCTACTAATATATTTTGGTAGCTGTGCTTGTTATATTTCATTGAGGATCAATACAATCATGTTTTAAATCGTATTAGACAAAAATTTATTCTCGAGAAAAAATTTGATCAGAAAAAATAACTGTACTTTGGGATTATTGGAAGTTTTAGAATATATACATATATGTGTATGTGAGAGAGAGATTGTGGTGCGTTCATCATTATCCCTCCCCCCGAAACGAAATCCTGACTATACGCCTGGATACGGGCAGAAATTGAAAATGCCTCTAATTCAATATAAGGTTATTTTATTTATTACATTATCAAGACAGTGATAATAAAAGGTAATTGGTACCTGTTTTGTTTTAAAGATGAGCCTACTGACGTAACAGAAGCATCAGTTTCTAAAGTAACAACAGTGTTAGGGTACGGAACTGCTAATGATACATCGGAATTAGATTTTTTAAGAGTATTTATGGATTTTTGACATTCTAATTGTCAGGAATTTTGGAATGTTTGATGTTTCTTGTTTGAATGTTGTATGTTGATTTGGAATTGTGTCTCTCCTACACAGATGGCTGATTAATATTTTAATTCTTTTTATCTGAAAATATGCAAAGTTTAAATACATTACTGATTTAAAATGGTTGTAAAATTTTAAATAAATTGATTACTTTTATTTACAATTTTTGAAAAATAAATTGAATTAATATTTTTTTAAATAATTAATATTCATTTTAATTGTTAACCAATAAAATTAGCAGTAAATGTTTTAACGGATCTGAGTAATAATCCCACTAACTCAGATAACAGAATTAACCATTAATCAATTAGAAGGATGCAAATGTACAAAAGCTTTGACAAAGATTTTCCAGAAAACAATCGAACGTATTTACTAATAATAAATTTTAAAATCACATTGGCGTTCTTAATAAAAATGAAAGAGGAAAAGCTCTGATTTCTTTGCATTAAAACAAGGGTGCAGCAACATCCAAAAAGTTTTTAACCAATTTAGATTAATAAACTATGTGACTATAATTAATACAGTCATCCCTCGTTTATCCGGATCTACTTAAACAATAAAAAGAGTTCCGGATAATGACGGTATTTAAATTTCCGAATAATCGAAAATAAAAATAAATTTATTTTTTTATTAAAAAATCAGTAATTTTTAACTGTTTTCTCCTTAGATCACGCCTAACAATTATATCCTCATATTTTTGCAGTTTTTCCAACCAATATCTTTTAAACAATATATCAGTTTCCCAATCCAAGTAATCGTATACTTCTAGATGTTTTTTCAACAACTTTCAAGGCTGTTAAGATTTCCAAATGAAAAATAGATTTTTCTCCAGTAGAACGATCCCTATCCTGTTTATTATTCTCATTTTCCATAATTTCCATATCATCAGATAATTCAGTTACATCCGTATTTTTTTGTACGCAATAATAATTTCTTCATCACTTAGTAATTTTTCAATGTCAATTTCATCTTCCATGCGAATTACATCCTCGGCATTTCCCTCAAATCCGTTTTCAATAAGAATTTTATCTAAATCTTCGACATAGTTGTTCAATTTATCATCTTTTAATTTAGTTATTAAGATGCCAGATTTTACAAAACAATTCCTTATATTTTCTGGATCAAACAAATTCCATGATTTATTTACAAATTGAATAACTGTTATTATATCAATTTTATTCTCAATATTCATTTCAGCATTTTTAATCAAAAGTTCAACTAAAAATTTTCTGTATATTGACTTGAATGAATGAATAATTCCGCAATTCATAGGTTGAATATGAGAAGTCATTTTAGGTGGAATAAAAACCATTTTAACATTACTTAAATTTTGAATATTAACATGAGAAGATGCATTATCAACTAATAAGAGTATTTTTTATTTGACACCCTCAGTAATTCATTAATTTCTGTTATATATTTTTTAAAAATCACGGTAGTCATCCATGCTTTATGATTTGAAGTATATTTAAGTGCAAATTGGTGTTGAAATTTCTAGCTTTGAAAATTCTTGGAGATGATGAGTTGTTTATTACAAGAGGCTTTATTTTAATTGATCCTGTTGTGTTGCAACACAATACAATAGTGATTCGCCTTTTTGATATCTTCTTCCAACTTAACTTCTTTGACGCTAGAGTAAGATTGGGCGGCATTTTAAAAAATAGAGCCGTTTCACCTAAATTAAAAATTTCATCGTAACCGTAATCTTTTGTTATATTTTTTAAAAATTATTTTGCTTCATTCACATTGACTAAACTTACTTCATTTGCTTCCCCATCAAGCTTTCGAAATTTTAAATTAAATCTTTTTTTAAAACATTGTATCCAACCATTTGAATACTTAAATGATTCGACTTTTAAGCGTTGTCCAAATTCCATTGCTTTTTTTCTAAGCATTTATTTATTACGACATTCTTGTTATTCATTTGATTTATCCAGATGTACAATGCTTCTTCCAATTCAGTATGAACGCCAGTTTGTTCACGAGTAAGCTTATAAATGATATCCGAATCCATATTAAGCCAATTTTCTTTCGCGTGTAAAATATCATTCACTGTCGCTCGCCCGATTTTTAATTTATCTTCATTTAATTTTATTTTAATGATATCGGAAATTGTTAGCGAGCTATTTTTTCTTTAAGTTTGCAAACTTTTTGTTTGATAGTCTGTGGTATAGCTTGACGTTGTCTTTTTTTCCATGGGAATGGCAAAAATCTACTTAAATACTTTATTAATTAACTATTAATTAGTATAATTTAAATGCAATACTTTTATTAGAAATATTGAATGTTTAAAAAGTATTTAAACAATATTTAATTTTGCAAAATAGTGATAATTTTTATACAAAAATTTTAAATTGAGACCTTAAAATTTCATCCGGATTACTATGCAATTAAAGTGAGAAATCAAATTTTAAAACCCTAAATTTCGTCCGGATGTCAAAATTCCGGATAAACGGAGTCCGGATAAACGAGGGATAACTGTATTTATAAATTAAACTACTA
>MQRK01250711.1:7250-19098 GCA_001938485.1 Girardia tigrina
TTAATAAAAAGAATGGAAAAATATAATTTAAATTGATTAGATGTTTTTTGATAATATTTCAATTTTATTTAGGTTTATTTCCAGTAAAAAATAATACAAAATTTTAAAATTATAAACCACCAACATTCAATAAATCAAATCAGTGTTCGTGATAGCAAACAGTTTATAATTTTTTATAAATACCACCGATATCATTTTAAAATTTCTTTATTAAATAAACATTTTGAATTCCAATCGCACAAAAATAACATCATTAATACATAAATTAAGCAGTCAGTCTAATATTCCAAAGAATAATAAAACTAAGAATAGTCTTACCGTTTGGTTTCCAGGATTAATGAGTCTATTTTTAATTTCATTAAAAAGATTTTTTGGATCAGCCGGAATAAAAACTAAAAAAAAACAATGAAAACATACCTTAACGTTAAAATAACCTTTTAAATTTCCTTTATTGAACACAAAACAAATAAGCTGGACATGGACGTCAGGAGAAATCTGTCTAAATGGACGAGCAAATCCGATCGTTATATTTGGTTTGGAAGCTAAAATAGAACATATTGTTTTATGTGCATCGGAAGAAATTTTCATGTGCAAATCAACTGATGTTTTATCATGACCAAATTGATCAATTTCATTACTAGCTTTTCCATACAAACTAGAACACATTGACTCTGTATAGTTAGTATAACAGAAATGACACTGGCGTTCCCAAGAATCCATTGATAAAAGGCTGTTTTAATTGTGAAATGTTATATAAGTATTCTAAGTATTTAAACCTTAAGTTTGCAGACTGATCAACGAAAAGTCGAAAATCTGTTCTCATGTCTTCCCCGTAAACAAGAAGTCCTTCATATATATTTACTGTTCTTGAATCCATTGATGATGTACATATTGGTGGCCGAATAACAAACCGAGCAGGATTCATTGTATTGCTATTCATCATATTATTGCTTGGATTATACATGTTATTCATATATGACAATCTTTGCATTGTTGGAGCGATTTCCATTTCTTGATTCATTGGAAGAGATTTTTGATAATTCATCTGAGTTGTTATTTGATTATGAAGTTCATTGCTAGATTCAACACTATTTGGCTTCATCTAAGAAACACAAGAAATATTTTAATGAAACATATACATACATAAAAATTAATTTATTTTTAGTATTCACATTTTTTATACATCCTGTAACAAAATCACTTAATATCACTACAAAAATCCTTTATTACACTCATGACATGTATCGTTCAAAATAAAACGTCTCTGGGTGTTTGATGTATTGTGAGAATAGAAAGTTTAAACAAAAAACTTTCTTTCTCGCAATGGATCAAATACATAGAGACGTTCTATAATGAGCAAAACATGATGTGAATGTAATAAATGTTTCTGTATAAATATGTTTTCTTAATTCGCTATTTTGAAAAAAAATCCTATATCATTCTAAACTCATTTCTCATTACCTTGATGTAACTTCAAAGAAATTTTGATCTTGATATAAAGAAAAAAATCATAACATTTGCTTTTAATTTTCCTTTAATCGAACCAATTTTAAAGAACTAATTGGTTACTGATAAATCTGTAACTTTTGCGAATCATGTTTTTTAAAGATTGAGTTTATATTTATATTCTCGCTTTTCCAATAGCCTTCAATTTGTTTCAGAGTTGAAACAAAAAACAATATTTATTTCCATTAATATTTTCTCGATAATTTTCTTTTTAAATTTATTTTTTTTAATTTTTAAAATTGATAATATATCGATTTAGAAAATGAATAGCAATTTATAAAGTATATAAAAATAATGAAAAAAGTAAAATAAGATACATCTCAAAATACAAACCAAGAATTCATAACTTTGAATTTAAACATTTTATTAAAACATAACACATTGTTGATTGGTCACGAGTTAATTGGTGATTGTAAATGCTATTGTAAAAGCTATTTCAATTTATGAAACCACGGTCTATCAAAAGAATACTGCAAAAGCTTTGTTTATCGTGTTTTTTCGTGTCCCTTTTCGTTTTTACATTGAATTACGAAATAAAAGCCGTGACATGAGATAGATTCAGCTTAAAAATACCGGTCAAAAAGGTGTTAATGAACTTGTAACTAAGCTTTTTTGTGAAATTATTTTACTTTTTGAAAAATATTGGTACATAAATTGAATCAACGATTTGATTTTGCCTTTATTATATGTAATTATGTCAAAATATTTATTCTTTTTAAAAATGAATAATAAAGTAATTATAAATAAAAACATAATGTAACGAATGTAACGTCGTACAAATACTTCTTTAATAAATCTAAAATGATTAAGTCAAAACATATCTCAGTATACCTTGATTGATTTTCTGTTGAATACCTCGAATTAAAGAGAAACATAGAAAAGGTCGAAAACGATGAAAAATGGAAAAAATAGATTAAAAATAAAGAATTAAAATTCATATCACATAAAATGTAGTTAAATATAAATCTAATTTATTAAAACAATAAGAAAGTAATTTTAAAATATTTTTAATATTATATTTTAACGGTTTAACTATTATCTTACTGCTGTATGGATAAATATTTCGATGATAATTGTGTAATAAATTACGTAAAAATAATCAATAACTCTTAACAAATTGGTTGAGTGTTGTTTGAACATTGATTTCGGAATCACGAGATATTTTTTAACAATGCTTCAGACGACACCCTTTCCCAATAATTTGAAAATGTTGCTCGTAATCAGTGATCTGAAGCTCACGATTAAACCGTCGAAATATATTATCATTAAATATATTTTAAAATGACGTTCTTATTTTTTTATCAAAAAATTCCCACAATATTAATTTAATTTATAATTTATTTATTATCTAAAATTAGAATGGTATTTTAATATTAAAAAAAAGACAAAAATCACAATAGATTCAAAATCAATATAAAGGCACGCTTAAAAAGTTGGATTTAGCTAAAAGATTTAATTTTCTCAAAACATTATTTTTACTAAGTATTTATTGAACATAAATATGTCAACTTTACGACAATAAAATGCATGTCGTGTGTACCTAAATCATGTTTGCCCTATCTTTAAGAAATAAGAATTACAAATATCAAATTTCAATTAATTTTGACGATCTCAATACCTCCATTCTGCCCCTTCACAAAATTGATGATCAAATGTTGGATGCAAATTTCACTTTTCTTCAGTCGACCTTTTACTATGGCTCCAATGTTATCTATGAGGCTGATGCTTTTGAGTCAACGGTGGTCAAGCCAAGATCGTCAAAAAGTGAAAAGAAATGAATTAGTATAAATGTCTTACCCTGTTGAAAAAACAGTTATTGGTTGAAAACCAATCTATAAGCTGTTGAGCAAGGCTTTTGTCGATAATATTCTTGATATTTGCGTTGGGTGCCTATGAGTCAAATAGTAAAACTTAGGTGTATGTGGATGGATATCTACTATTCTGAAGTTTCATGTTTCATTGGAGAAGATTACATTCTTCTATTGTTAAATGCTCAGATTCTGGTGATATATGGTCAATTCAAGTAGGGTAACCATACGTCCGGATTTTTATGCTCGTCCGGAGCATCCATGCGGGATTTGAAAAACTGTCCGGGTTTCATAAAATTTTCATCTAATTAATAATTATTCGAGAAATTTAATGTTAAGAGTGAAAATATGTCATAAAAGAAGGTACTTTTGAAAGAAATCGTAAATTTACAACGTGAATTATATATTAGTATTAGTACTTGAACAATGTAATATAATTAAATATTTTAAATTCAAATTATGTATAATGACAATTTAAAAAAATTATGTCACCTTAACCTGTTGTCATCCCAAAAATATACACTTTATTAACATTTATATTGTAGGAAGATATCTCATATATAATCTAACGCATATGAATCAACGACTATCCGGATTTTTAACAATAATTGTCTTCCTACCGGTTTTAAGCATCTGGTCACCCTAATTCAAGGAACTTGTTTGGTTGAACAGTGATTAACTACAGACAAAAGTTCGGTTGACCCTCCTGCAAAATACATCAATCACTGCACTCTTCAACATTGTGTGGCTGCAATTATCACAATTGGTATTCGGTAAAGCAAGAATAGATTTGAAATGGAAACATATACTCTTGATATGTAAAAGTCCCGATTGTTGTCTTTGATTACCCATTATTACCATAGTTAGTGGTTTGTACCGAACTCATCACAATTATATATTAGCTTACTAAAAGGTTTTGTGCGATTTCGCACATTTATTTGAATACTGTTTCATGTAGAGTCAAGATTTTTCCATTGTATCAACTTTTGACGTGATAAATTGTGCAGCAAATTTTATTTAATAACATGTAGTTATAAAAATAATAATAATATTTATGCTCTATAAATAATTCGCCACAACAAATTTGAAAAAAATATGTTGTTTGCATGTAAATCCAACTTTTTGAGTGAGACTGAAATATATTACGTCGATAATAAAAAATAACCATATCTGGAACTGAATTTGATTGCTGTAACATATTTTGATGAGAACTTCCAATATGAAACTGAGGTGATTGTGAATGTGGAATGGATGATGGAGTAGATCTATGGGAACTGACGCTAACGCTATTCGGAGCTGAGTATAGCTGATCTTGACTGTAATAATAAGATGACTGATTAATTTTGTTCATTTGGGACTGATTTACTGAACCCTGAGAATAGTAAGCCGCATTAGATGTTGGCATAAATTTGGATTGCATTTTAGAATGGGCAACCGCTGATTGTGATACAGCTAACGTATTATTAATATTAACATTTGGTTGTCCGAAGTTCTGGTCAAGCTGTTCGTTGGAATTTAGTTGTCTACCCGTTAAACTACTATTCAGAGAATTGTCCATGTCTAAAGTAACATGATTTTGTATATTTTCACCAACTTGGGATCCATTTGAAACATTTCCCAAACTCATGAAACTGTTAAAATCATATTCATTGGTTTCTCCTTGTTCCTTTGTCGCATTCCATTTTAATTTTTTACCCTGTGTCGGGCAAGAAATGGTAGATTCAAATGCTTTACTTAAACCTTAGAAAAATAATAATAAATTTAAATCATCCTAAAGTAAAAATAAACTAAATGCATATTTACTTTCATTTGTAAAATACTAAAACTAATTATTGAGTTAAAAATAATATATTTTTAGAAAAAAAATTAGAAAGGTAACCAATGTAATAATTATTATTTTTCGTTTGTCACATTCTTTGGAAAGTCCCAAAATACATGTGGATAACTTTTATTTGTTATGAAACATCTTTAAAAAAATAAGCAGTTTAAAAATTGACTAAATAAACAATTAATAAATTAAACCAACTGAAAATGACATAGAAGACCCCTTGACTTTAAAATACGTCTTAAGTGTTCTGTTTTTTAAATGATTTAGACAATGTAGATGTAAATCTTAAAATATGTTTTGTAGTAAATCTACAACACTACCTGGATTGTGTTCAAATCTCATATATGCAATAGGTGTAATACCATATATATTTTAGAAACTTCTCATTTTCTCTGAAGAAGAATCGAAGAACTTGTAGTGTAAGTGGTAATAACATTGCTGAAAACAGAAAATAATAATTAATAAACAAATAATTTTCATAATTATTAAATAATAATAGTTGGGAGAGTAATCTGTGAAACATTCTATATGAATTTTGCAACGGGTGTATCGACTATTTATTGTGTGCTAAGACTAAACAATATTATACAATTCATGTTTGTATATAAACTGCCCTACAAAAATTATTTGGGCAGTGGAGAATCCGATGTATGTTCAAAGAATTGTTGTGAATGGCACAACTTGACATATTGAAAGTTATTTTAGTATAACTATTTAAAATGTAAATATTTGTACTAATTTTCTAATTGACATTATTAAGAACACCAATTGGACTTTTCATACTTTTATTAACACAACAGGCTTGATTGTCCTTAAGAAATCTTTGTCAAAACTTTCGCACGAGTGCATTCTAAACTGAATTGATTAATGACTTAATTCTTCTTATTTTTTAGCAAATGAAGAAATAAATAATTTATTAAAATATTTACTTTAAACTAATAAGTTTAATAAAGAAAATTAAAATGATTATTAATTATTTAAAAAATATTAATTCGATTTGTTTATTAAAAATTGTAAAAAAATAATTAACTTATTTAAAATTTTACAATTATTTTAAATTAAAAATAAACTTAAACATTGCATATTTTTAGATAATAAGAATTCAAATATTAATCGGGTAGGATAGACACAATTCATAATCAACATACAACATTCAAACACAAAACATCAAACATTCAAAATATTCCTCACAGACTTATGGTTTTGACTTAAGTTTTCGTGCGTATGTCGATTTTATTCCTGTTTTTTGTTTTCAATATGTTTTTATTAATTAATCCATAAATTGGTGAATGTTGTGATAGATTACTAAAATGTCGTCGGGAATATATAAATATGCTAAATTTCAGTCCTATCCTATTTTGAAAAATGAAAGAAATGATTGTTATACCAGATTTTTAAATGGTGTTCTTTAAAATTAATTTTTAAAGTGGTGTTTCTATATTAAAAAATTGATTAAAAATTAATTAATTCCAAATTATCGCTTAAAAATTAAGGTATTTAATTTAAAATGAAATTTTTGAAGTCAATGCCCATCGAGGAAGCTATTGATCTATGTAAAATTATGGGATGAATATTCTTACCAGGTAAACGAGGTAAAGAATAAGCATTCATAGAAAGACTTAATTTTTTTCTCTAAAAGTGAGTCGTTTCTTTGTAATGATGAATGGTTTACTACAAAAAGATGCAGACAATGGATTTCCTATCAGCACAAACTTTGACATAAATTTTTAGTCTCAAGATAATATCGATAAATACTTTGTTGAAAATCTCATATTGTGTAAAAAAAGGGCCTTAGTTGCGAAGCGTAGTATATTCAAAACACAATATATATTTGGAGCTCAGGTACAAATTATTTTTAAATGCATTGCAAATATCCATAAAAATGCGTTTTTTGTGTATTGATTTATTTACACATTGGTTTTATTTATTAGACATCATTTAAATAAATTAATATATCTATATAATATATTCAATTATCTTAACCAATTTTACACCTAAAGATCATTTTAAAACGTTTACTAGAAATTTAAATGGTTAAAATTAAAATGAATATTAATTATTTAAAAAATATTAATTTGATTTATTCATTTAAAAAATGAGATTAATCAAACAATTTAAAATTTTACAACGATATTAAATTTAAAATAAACTTTTTAAAATCTAAATTAATTTCGGATCAAGTAAATAAAATGATCCTGGGATAATTTTATTTACTAGTTTAATTAGGATGATAATTTTATTTACTTGTGCAACTTTGGGATCATTTTATTTACTTTATCCTTAATTTCAGATGATAAGAATTAAAATATTAATCATACATCTAGGTATGAGAAACATCATCCAAAATCAACACAAAACATTCCTCGCAAAACTTTATATATTATATTAATCAGCGATCACTATAAAACATTCATAACAGACAAAGCCTAACAAATAAATTTAAATATATTCTGTATAACTTCGAATAAATAACCTTTAATTATATTTTTATTTACAAAGAAAATTTAGATTTAAAAAGACTTCAACTACAAATAAAAAATTTGGAAACGTTTTAAAAAATAATTTCTTACCATGTGTTAAACTGACTGGCCATTTGGTAGACTGATAAAAACACGATAAATCTTTGCAGCCTTTGTTGTTGTAATTCAACAATTCACATAAATTCAAATGTGATTCGAAGCTGACGGGGCTGAACAAACTGAAACGAACTTTCATTGATTTCAATTCGTCCACAACCTCTTGTATATCATCGATTATTAAATCCGAACACGTAATAAGTATAAAATATCTCTTTCTTTTCGGATGGTTATTACGAATTTTATTATAATATAGAAAAATATCTTTTGCATCTTTAAGTATTACTTTAATATTCGACGATACTTTTCCAGGATTCCGTTCAACAAAATTCAAAATATCCATACACTCCATAACCTTAAAAATCATCGGTGTGTCGACACACTCTTCTTTATTCTCGGAATTGACCGCAGAAAATGAATAAAGTGAGTAGAGAGAAGTATATTCCTAAATTGAAAGAAAAATAAAGTGTTTTAAATGACTTAGGATTGTAATGAAAGTTTCATTCGCAGTGAACCAAATCCACAAAGTAGGAAACATGTAATGAGAATAATACTAGTCTGGAAACAAACCTATACTAGATTATTTTTTGAAAATCGTACAAAATTTTTGTTTTTAAATACATATACTTTTAAGAGACTGCCAGTCATATCTGTAAACTAATTAAAGAACATGGTTGAAAAGAGAGCAAGAATAAATATCGCAGAATATAAGAGAAAATGCAAATCTGATATTAATATTGATAATTTCATGATTCAGTTTAAGCATTTTTATAGTTGTTTGGGGGTTTTGTGTGAAGTATTGTTAATTAGGTCGCGTTAGTCTCAACCATGTTATTTAAAATTTTTTATTAGCGTGATTTCATTCAATTGATTATATAATCATTATTTTTGGATTAATATAAAGTTAAATTAAATCAACAGAGAAAAAAGCAAAATAATGTTTTCAGGAAGCCATAACATGGAGGTTAAACTAGAGATCGACATAGAAGGGAAGAATCTGGAACAAGTTAAGAGTTTTGAATGCTTATCACTATCACAGAAAATGGAGGTATGGAAGAAACCAGAAGCTGGAATGGTATATCAACAAGCGCAATGATTAAGCTTAGCAGAGTTTTTAACCTCAAAAAATCAACTTCAAGAGTAGAATAGAGATCATTAAAACTATTGTCTGCGCTACACTTCTCTATGGATGCGAGTTGGACAATAAATCAGAAAGTATGGATAGACTTAAAGCGTTTTAAATGAAGTTGTACAGCTGAACACTGAAGATCACGTAGAAAGAAAAGAAGATCAACGACTTTGTCTGGAAGAGACTGACAGATATATTAGGTAAAAGACAAGAATCAATAGAAGAGACTATCAAGAGAAGGAAGCCGTAATTATAGGGACAACAAATTAGAAAACAAGCACTGGGAAAAGTGGAAAGAGATAGACTAAGAGGAAGAGCAAAAAGACAATTGACACCCGATTTAAAAGAATGAGGTGGATTGAACATGGAATGTCTGATAAGAGACTACAAATAGAGAGATGTGGCAAAGGCTTGTGCATAATTGGGTGCACTCACGGCCAAACGGCTAAGAACGGTTAATAGAAAGAATTTAATTATTAGTCAGTGATCTGAAGATAACAGTTGATCTGTCGAAATAAATATATTTTGAAATTGATGAGATTTGTTAATTATAAAATTTTTCATCTGGATTGAAGCTTATCAATAATGGAAAATATTTAAGCAGCATAGACAATAAATTTTGTGATTGTCTCAGATATTTTCAGTACATTTGTGGGGATAGACAGTGTCACGAGAACAATCTCTGTCTTGTTTCATATGAGATTGATTTGAATTCAAATACGTGAGTGAATACTAAATTAAAAAATTACATTTAGAAATTTGTAAAGGATAAATCATTTTTAAATAATTGCAAAGAAAAGATTTTAAAAAGATTAGCTAAAAAAAACTAAAGATTCAGAGTTTGGAATTTGTCTTCCAGTTTTGAAATCGCAGATCATGGTTTAAATATTCTTAGAGGACAGTTGATGGACAGTGTATACAAAAAATTGATATATCACAAAATTAACGTTACATGGGATAAATTAAACTTACAAATATTAAAAATTATAATTAGTGATGATGGAATACGAAATTCCAAAACATGTTTAATTTCCTAAAAACGTTTTAACAAAATTATTTTTCAAAGATACGATAATGTTGATTTAGTCTGAAGATGGCGGACAATCCGCTGAAATAAATTGCTCAAATAAATTCTAATAAATGACATTATTACTTTTGTTTGGTTCCATGACAATTCGACACAAATGAAATGAGATATTTTCATTGTAACTAGACATTTTTAAAACTCGAAATTTTCAATAACTAGATTTTTATTTCAAATTCAAATATTTAATAAATTAATAAGTAAAGATAGACCTGTTCAAGATGGAATTCACTACTACTGAGGTGATTTGGTCCTAATATATCTAGGGCTTGAGTACTCATAATTTCGCACTAATAATGAAGTCATAACTTGGAGATACAGGCAGCATAAAAGTACAACATGTTATAGTTTCCTTAAGACAACTGACGACAATACATTGTACACATCATATCAACCTTACATTTACTTTCTTTTGCAAAAAAAAGGATTCAGCAACATATTACACGATGTTTCAAATTCTAAAACAACTACTGCCGCAGTTGCCACCAACAAAAATCTTCGTTGATTTTGAAAAGGCATGCACGAATGCAGCAAGAGAAGCATTTCCCGATATATATGTTAGAGGTTGTTACTTTCACCTCTGCCAAAGTCTTATCAGAAAAAACAACATTGTTGGATTAAAGAATGAATATAAAAGTAAAATTGACATATGAAGATGTTCACAATGTTCTTAATACCATATTTCACTGCAGCCATCCCGGTGTTTGGACCTTGCATGATGGACTGGAAATAGATATAGCTTGTCACAGACTGACTTTGGCAAATGCGCTTAGTCAGGTCGTTCAGAAGTTAGAAAGAAAAAATATGCATCACTGCATGAGGCTGTTGCAATGGCTGCGCAAGACTACTATGTGAATGCATCAGATGATGATAAACTGAAATACCTGAGTAGACTAGCTAATTCGCAATGAATAAAATGTTAAAAATTAACTTTTACTTTTTATCATTACGTATTTAATTATTATTAATTTTTATATTTTTAATCTTATATATATATATATATATATATATATATATTCATTAGGCCTTTCCTCAAATCAGACGCGCCTTCAGAAAATGGTAATTTTAAATTTATTGTTTTTATTACATTAAGTAATGAAAAGGTTCCTTCAGGTTTTAATTCGTGGGTGATCTTTATAACTAATAAACTATCGAAATATTTCTCAAATAAATCAAAAACTCCATCGGGTGTCCAAGCTAATCTAGTATATCAATTTAAATGTCATAAGTGTGAATCCTTGTACATTGGAGAAACAAATCGTCATCTCCGCACTAGAATAGCTGAACACACCCAATTGAGTAGGAATAGCTCGAATCTAGATCACATTAAAAAATGCAGAAATAGAGATAAAGTTAACTATGAAACTGAATTTACAGTTTTGAAGAAAAATTTTGACATATCATGAGAGGATAGTCACTGAGGCATTATTAATAAAGTATTTAAAACCATGCTTAAATTTCCAAAGTGAATTATCCAATCATATTAAAATCTTTTAATGTTAATTTAAAAAAAAGATTCATTGCGTAATAGTCAATGTGCCATATAAAAGACTTGTAATTTGAAACATTACAACTGATGATGCCGTAATGGCGAAACATGTTTTGACAAATAAAAAACTTTTTAAATGGCGTTTGTTATTCATTTTCTTTACAAATAAATTGCCATTAAATCTTAAATTGTGGTGCCGGTACTGTGGCAGCTGATTACGCGCATTTTTTGAAATCTAAAGCCAAAACAAAAATCTAGTTATTAAAAATGTCTCGTCCCAATGAAAAACTCTCATTTCATTTATGTGCCGAATTAAAAAATGTGTCGAATTGTTTGGTCACCCTTTTGTTATATATATATATATATATATATATATATTTGATAAATAGATAGATAATACTTTTTTCAATAATTGCTTCCTAATTAGA
>MQRK01250712.1:0-11475 GCA_001938485.1 Girardia tigrina
TTTTTAATTTTTAAAAATATTTAACAAGCAAATTAATATAAAAATATTTTACCCTTTAAATTAAAAAATAATAAACTATTCAGGCGAGATGAAAAATTAAAATTAACCCCTCATAATGTGAAAATTTGATCAAAAAAACTTTTTAGGATCCAAAAGTTGTAAAAAACGGAAAATTCGGAGTTCCTGAAAAATATTAGTAAAAAAAGATCTACTTTTAAATTATAAGTGATTTTCGATCTAATACGACGTTTTTACAATCTATCTCGACTTTGTTGCATTTGATTAAGTCAATTAGTACGAATATACAAAAAATACGGGGATCTGCAAGCAAAGGGTTAATAAACTCCTAATTTCGCAAATAATCTGTTTAAGTATCAATAATTTTGGATTTTTAGGAAGAAAATTTTAATATGAATAATTTAGAAATTGACAGTGTTGTGATGAATAAAGATTGCGAAAATAATCTCGTTGATTTGATAAACAAAATCGAGTAACATTATGTTTGTATTTAACCCTTTACTGCATGATTTTTTCTATTTTATTAAAAAATGTACATATAATATAGGAAAAGTGAAAAAAAGACATATGTATCTTTTATTTTTAAAAAATGATTTTTTCATGTAGAAAATTAAAAAAACACATTTTGGTCTATATATGATCCACTATGCGGTAAGGGGTTAACAATATTTATAAAAAGTAAAATTACTTTTTGTTATTTTTAATGTTTAAATTATTTAAATTTATTATTGATGCCAAAATGTAATTAAATATTTATATGTATTATGTAAACATAGAGGAATTCAGTTTTTTAATTGTAAAAAAAATTTACAAGTTTTATTTCGACAAAATTGATGAGTAAATCGGATGATTTTTGACCTTCTAAGTCGGTGACATTTAACAATTCATCCTGAATATCTCTTTTGTTGGTGATAGATTATTCGTCTAGGACCTTTATGAGAGGGTCAAATAATTTGTAAGTTTCTTTTAGTGTACTGATTTTTCTAGTTGATATGTTTAAGAATTTTGTTAGGTGTTTGTTTCCTTATGGATACATTGATAAAGATTGTGTTTTCTCAGAAGATCAAGTCCTCGGAAGTTGATTGTATAAATATC
This sequence comes from Girardia tigrina, assembly GCA_001938485.1. Taxonomy (NCBI): domain Eukaryota; kingdom Metazoa; phylum Platyhelminthes; order Tricladida; family Dugesiidae; genus Girardia; species Girardia tigrina. Next base: position 1,114 of record MQRK01250712.1, read on the forward strand.
CCTATTTCATTTCAGATTTGCAAATAAAATAATTTATAATTGTGTGACAATAAATTTACAGCAAAAAGCAAAAATTACAAATTTAGGAATGAAATGTTTTAAAACGTAAACAAATTTATAATTATCTCTAAGTGTAACAAAATTGTTACAAATTTTAATTCTAGCAATTGTTTCCACAACCAATTAAAGTATTGAATATTTCCAAAATAGAAAAATACTTTTGAAAATGTTTTAAAAAAAGTATTTAAATTTAAAATTAGTTTTAAATGAAGTACACTTAAACATTAGGTTAAAAATAAAAACAATTAATTTGTATGATTTATGATTATTGCTACCTTTATTTTTTACAATTATAACATTATTCAATTAAGCTGTTTAATTTGAAAGTGGTCTAAGTCAATTTACACTTAAATTGAGATATTTAACCTTTTAATCTAAACGGTTCACTTATTGAACTAACTGTGAAAACTTATATCTCCAACATTATCGTATCTATTCGGAACATAAGTAACATGAAATGCTTTATTAGTAAATAACTTGAAGTTGTACATGTAATCACTAGCAACCGGAAATAAAATAAGGCACTATCATTATTTAAGATTATTAAAATCCAATTGATTTTAATTTAAAATTTTACTTAGATTAAAATTTAAAAATATTTTGATTATTTTAAATTTGATTTTATATTTATAAAATCTTTAAAAATAATTATTGAGTGAATTTTGGTATGTTAAAATGTAGATTGTATTATTGATGGAGACTCACAGAACAGATAGAAATCCATTTGTAATGCATGTATGAAAAGAATAATTTAAGCTAGATAAGTGAAAATAAATATGAATTTTAACATATAATTCGTAAAAAATATAAAAAAGTAAATTAAATGTCGATTCTAACTCTTCTAACTTGGAATACACTTCAAAAATACTTTTTCAACATTGTCTAAGACTTATAATTGCAACTGTGGAATAATTATGTAAATATTAATACATTTTAATGTGTGTGTTGTTTTAATAATCATTATTTTAAATGGTAATTCAAATATATTTTGTTATTTAGATATTCGCTTTCTCAACAGTGGGTCATGAGCAGGATGAAAGCCGATAGTGAAGATCACCAGTCGAAATTACTGGAAGTAATTTTGAACAGAATTCTGAAAAAGGACTCCGAAAACATTCGAAGAATGGGACGATGCTGTCCAATTTTTGAAATGCATGGATGCATTTATGCGGCAACTTGAAATATCGGAGGAAACACAAGCTGAATTCTTCATAGAATACTTGGAGGAAGATGTTCAGTGTTTTTTGAAATCGCAGTTTGGTTACACCCAAAACCAAAAGAGTTTCGAATGGATCAAGGAAACTTTTTTGAAGTTGTACGGACGAAAAAAGTCAGATATTTCATTATGGATGAAACTATTCGGAATTCGACAGAAGGATAATCAGTCAACGAAGGAGTTTATGAAAGAAGTAAGAATTCGTTGTTTTAAAGAATTACCGGAGTTGACCTCCGAAGAAAGAGAGCCAAAAACTCTTCAAGATTTTATAAATAGTTTAATGAATGACAGAGCTCAAAAGGCACTATAAGTGTTGCAGCCTTAAACTTTGGATGAAGCATTCGAGATGATAAAAAAAGAATGTGTAACTGAGGAGATGTCGGCAACAGTATATGTGCTGGCCGAGAATGATGAAATTCGAATGCTCAGGGATGACGTTTCAGAACTGAACAAACCTATTACCTCATTGCAGGAAACGGTAAAAATGCTGCAGCAAGAAAGACAATCGAGTCATGGAAAGGCGATAATAGAACGAGAAATCCTGTCAAAGAAACAAAGTGGATGCTGGAATTTTGGGAGCAGCAGTCACATTTTGAGAGACTGTAAAAAGTCTCGATCCTGCAAAAATTGCAACAAAAAGGGGGCATATAGATAAATATTGTCTAAACGGAAAACGTAAATCAGTCCATTTGTAGAAGCACTGGATTCTCTACCTTCGAGGTGATTTTTGGTCGGAAAATGAGGTCTTTCTACTCGGAAAAGAAAGTGAGTCCAGTAAATGATGCAAATTATTGCAAATATATCACAGAGCTTCAACAAGTGTTATAAGTGGTGAACCAACAGATCAAGACCAAACAAGAAATTAAAAAGCCAGCTACATCAGGTTCATGGGTTTGTCTGACAATTGATGATCTAGTACTGGCTACTGTATGTGCATACGTTAGCGTATGTACATACAACAACATTAAACTTCAGTTACCTAAAATTTAAAATTTCTCTTGGGTTTAAAATGTTTTCAAATGCACTTTTCGCCGACATCCTTGCAAGAAAAACGACTCGATATAAAGAAGATGTTCCTGAGCAGTATCACTATGGCACGCATCCGAGCAGAAAAGTACGTAAAGTTGAAACAACTTACATGACATCACTTACAGTTGGAATGGAAGCAGTATCTTACTCGTCATCCTCCGAACTTTTTTCCTTATAAACGTTTTCGACCACGGCTTTAGAATTTTCAATTGCCAAAATGCCACTCATAATATCACTGTCTCTTGGTAGATCGCAAACATAATTTTTGTCATCAACCGTGACAAAGTCGTGAAATTTTACACTGTCACTGGAATGTCATCATCATTGGTTTCATCGTTTGTATCACGGAGCGTTGATAATGATGTGTTATCAGTGTGATAGTTTCCTTGCATCACAAAACCAGCATGACGAAAGCAGTTTGAAATTGTCTTTGGAGTAACATCTCTCCAAGTTTATCAAAATATGTTCATAGCATCAAGAATATTAATCTGACTTGAGTGATTTCTCCCAATACACACTTAGCAATCAGTCGACGATATTTGACCTTGAGATTCTTGTCACATGGCTGTAAACAGGATGTTGTCTTTGGTGGGAGGAATGCGAAGGTGATTGTGTTGAGGTTGATGATTTTTGGATGTGCTGGGCAATTATCAACGATGATCAAGACTTTGCGCTGACTTTTGAAGTTAATGTCTAACTTGTGAACCCAGTCTTCAAAAATTGAGGATGCCATTCAGGCTTTCTTGTTAAAAGTGTATGACACTGGAAGTGTTTTGACATTAATTAAAGCATCTATGATGCTCGTATTTCTCAATCACCAACAACGGCAATTTTTGAGAGCCGTCGATATTTGTACACACTATTAACAGTAATACGCTCTTTACTTTGCTTACCACCATGACATTGGTCGCCCTTAAAGACAAAGTCTTGTCTGGAATTAAATGGAAGAATAAACCCGTTTCATCAGTGTTGAATACATCGCAGGATGCAAAAGGGGAAAGAAGAGCTGGTAGGTGAGTTGAAGTCCAGGTTGTGACAACAGTTTTATTAACTGCAGTTGCTTCTCCACAAATACCACGAAACAAAATATTATGGCGAGTTTTGAATCTGTCCAGCCAGCCACCAATACACTTAAATGTTTTGTGCTTAAACAATTTGGTAAAGTCCTATGCCTTCTCACGAATTACAAGACCATTGATTGCAGTGTTTTGGGAGCGAGTTGTGGTAAACTATTTGAATAAGGCTTCCTCAACATTGTTGTGATTTAACTCTTATGCATGGCGTAGTCTGTCACGATCTTGTCAAATGGAATTAACCGTTTGCATGTTTCGAGCACTTAATACTTGCTGAAACAGCTGTTTGTTTTTTTCCTGGCTCAACTACCCGAATAATCTGCTTTTTTCTTCTAAAGTAAAAGAAGTACGCTTGCGATTATCACTCATTGTATGAATACCGACAAGAATAAAATAAGAGAGCAAACAAATTTGCACTGAAATTGATTAATTTAGTTAAATTACGTGCTTTTTAACAGTACAAATAAATATTTAAAACAAAATGAAAATTTAAGTAATAAAGAATTTCTAATAAAAAAAATCTAATTAAGAAAAAGATAAATATTGGTAAGTTGTATAGGGGAAATGGGTTGGTTTTATTGAATTATTTTGATTGTATTAATAAAATGAATGATATACTAATTTTTTTCAATTCTTTGCAATCAAAATTTATCATAGACACAAAAAGATAAAAAAATTATTTATAATTTTACATCTTATGAAAATACATACATACACATACAATGCAACATCCGTACTAACAGGTGCATTTTTTTTAGCGGACTCGACAATCGGTATGTTATAACCAAAAGTCCGATATATACAACAAATATTTCATTGAAAGTAGTATGGTTTTGCCGGGACTAAAATATTCGTCCGTACTAACCGAAGATCCGTTATAAGCGAGTCCGTTATAACGAAGTTCTACTGTATTTGTTTAAAATTTTTTAAAAATCAGTTGTTCAAACGAACACAATACTGCGAATCTTTTGAAATTTATGTATAATAATACATTTATGTATAATAAATCTTCTCGAGTTTGTGATCAAATAAATCATTATTTCCACTTTGTTTTTCTAATCCTTTTGAAATGAATTGTAATCAGTCGATTAGTCAAATATCGTACGATTATCATGTCAAGTCGTACTTGATTCCATGGTTCAATAGACTAGATGGCTGCCTTAATCTTTTTATAGAGTTCATATCCGTATCCGGTAATTCGTATATTGTTGAACACTCTTCAGGTTATTTCTCGACAGAAGAGTCGTATTTTTGAGTTGACTGTGGAACACTATCAATCTGCAATGTGGGCATTGACGATTTGTCGTTTCCCGCTATTGCTGCCTACAGGCTGTAGGACGGAAACTATGATGAATGAGAATACCCCGTCAATTACACCATGCTTTATGTGGGTAGAACTCTACTTGGCCAACAGAATTTTATTTGTTATCTTATGTAGAAGGGAAAATTACTATTACACTTTTTAACATGGAATAAAGCATGGATAAAACCAAAATATTTCTATTTATTACAATTAAAATATTTTTGGATAATCGTAAAACGTTTTTGAAAAACTTTTTTTGATTTACTAGTTTGATCAAATTTTCACATAGTCATTTATTGTCATCAAAAATGAGTAAGTGTGCAAAGCTTGGAGAAAATTGAGTAAAAAGCCTTCAAAATTAGGTTTCTAAATTCCATGGATTCATATGTATAAAGCAAAGAATAAACGAGAATTCTTTTTAATGAAGATATGATTTGAATTATTTTTAATTACCAATTTTGTGATTTTTTTGTGTTTAATAAAGCGATAAACGAATCGATTTTGCGATTTTCGACCAGATTTTATATTCAAAATGTTTTTGTTTAGAAATTATTTTTTTTTGATTTTTTACTCCATTGATAAATAAAAGTGATATAAATAAATTGAGATATGAATCAAAAATTCAGATAATAAAATCACATACTCATAAAGTTCTTTTTCTTTGTCCATTCTTAATTTTAACATTTTTTTCTTTGCAGCAGCGAATATTCTAATTTCTTCATCATCTTCCTAATTGTTAGAAAAAAATAAAAGTAAAATGAAAAAAAATTTAAATCAAAATATTTGGAATTAAGAAATTAAATAACAATAATAATAATAATAAAATAATATTTATTATTATAATTAAACCTTAATGAATGTATTTCAATATTTATTTTCAAAATGATCCCATCTGTAAAAGTCTTGTTTGGAAATATTCTAGAGTAGAGGGATAAATTAACCATAGCAAACTTAACGATGATACTGACTTTTTTTACATTTTTTTCACAAATACTTATAATATAAGCATGAAATATTTTTTAGGAATTTTAGAAACGTCTTTTTTATGTAATTCACTTTGTAAAGCCAATGAATAAATAAATTATTTAGAATGTTACTTAAATAATTTATTATATTTTCAATTTGGATTTATATTGACTTTATTTTCTCAAAGAAATTTAATCTGATTAACATTTTAAATTCTATTTCAGAAGTTTTATGTGTGAATTTTTATTTTACCAGTCAGGGAGAATAATTTTACTAACGCTTCTTTGCGAATTTTATACAGGAAAGTTTACTTAATAGCTATTTAGCTATTAATAATAATAATTATTATTATTACTATTATTATAAGTTTATTACAATTTGGAACTACAGATTCTGAAAAATGATAGATGAATGAATTTCTAGATTTTGTGTGTTTTGCGATCTTTTGAGAATTTAAGATTCACCTGGGAGATAGGATGATTGAATCAGTCAATATCAATTATCGATCTACTGATGACTACTGCCAATCAATTCGAGGACTGATGAAAAAATCGAAATACATAAAAAATTCATTTAAAAATTGCAAATATTTACTAATTTAAATGGGGAGTTGTATAATAAAATGAAAGAATTTCAAGAGAACAGCCACGATGATATTACTGCTAGGATAAGAGAATCATATATTTATATTCATACGTATATTTATATACATAAAGGATCGATAATATTACTACAAATGTTCCTGAAATATCAAATGAAATATTGAGACGTTGTTTAAATATTCAATTGTTTTAGTGTCAGATTTAAATTAATTAATTCTTGTTGTGACTGATTCTACTTTCATGGCGACCACGATAAGTGCCGTAAATAACCTGGCACCGAAAATTTACGATTGATGCGGTGATTTAGAAGAGTTTATCACCGACTGCAGACTTTTTTTGAAATCTGCCAATTCAATGATTCAGTCCAAGGATTAATAGTCAAGGCTTTTATCGGGAGCGACTTACTCGTGACATACGAGGCCGTTGATCTGAAGATAGTCGATTTTGCGGAGCGACTAAGGAGAGCGTTTCAAAAAATGACTTCATTACTTTAGGATTTTCAAGAATTATTGAATTACAGGACAGGATCTGATACCGCGCCGGCATTTTTCAACAAAGTTGAAAAGATGGTGGAGAAAATATTGGTTCACAAGTGGAATAAGCATGTGCTCATGTCTTGCTTCCTGTTACATTGCGTGGAGAATGTCGACACGATTCTACTTACAATTACCAACTTGCAGAAATGTCATTATTTAACTCTTACCATAAATATTCACAATAATCTTTTTATGAAACAATTCATGACTTTAATTTGTTTGATTTGAAAATTAATGAATTTTTATGCGTTTGTTTAAACGCTTCAATTGTACTTTTTTATTGTTGGCGAACAATGGAATTTGTTGTTTGTGTTTTATGATGGAAATTTAAATGATACGTGACAGAATTGATTTCCTTTTTTGTTCAAATTTTGGTTTTTATATACGAATATATATGTTTTTTCGTTCGAACTTAGAATTTTCTTATTCTCCTCTTGAATATATTTTAAATGCAGCCGATTATAGAGATAGTTGATAATGAGAGAAATTGTTCGAATTCGAAATTGGATTGTGATTGTCAGAATTTTGAAACGATTTCCGTTGAGCGGTAATGTTATTTGATTTGACCTTACTCGCCGACACCTGGTATCTCTGAAGAAGGTAGCTAGAGACTAGGTATTTTTAATTGAAATACGCATGCTCCGAAACGCCTCCTTCAATGATTTTAAAAGTGAGGTCACTTCTGTGAACAGAACACCACAATGTCAATATATCACGTGGCAACGAGTTCTTTATAAGCTTCCAAAGCCACCTTGTTAATCCTGTATTAGCTCTTTAACCATCTGTTGTAACACCAATCAGCTTGGTGCAACTATGGTCTTAAGGGCCTGCTGAGTGGCTAACAGTAGTCCAAGGGCTCTAATATGTTGAGGTTCGTTGAACTTTGAATACGTTCTTTACTTTACGCTCTTTTGTTACTTTTCTCGCAGAGACTTACTTGTAATCCATCATTTGCCGATAGATGTTACTATCAACTTGTACTACTTAAGCAACACAATCCTGTAGTTCACGAGTTAGTTCCTTCTGAACTTCTCCAGTAACTGTGAGTAATATTTCTTGAAAGCAGTTTGGATCTTTGTAATGTACTGTCAATGAAGAAGGTTGGAATTCCTCCAATGGAGAATTCATTTCTGTTGTATACGCCAACTCCACAACATTTAAAAAAATTATTTAAAGTCAAGAACTAAATTAACAAATTAATAAAAATCTAAAACTACATTAACAATTATTAAAATAAAAATTAACAAAACACACAAATTCAAATTACAAAACCAAACTGCTGGTGGTGGAATATGGAAGATCAATTTAATTTATAAAAAACGTTTATCTAAAATTCTCGTTCTCATTAAATACCACTTACAAAAGGCTGTCAAAACGAAGCGATTGAATACATCGACTGTTACGTCGATTAAAATTACGTCCGGGACGAATCAGGTTGAACATCAACTTTTAACGTGTAATTGGTTGTACGATTTAGGTGCCGGTCATCCGGTCGCTAAAAAGCGCGTCAAGCTCGATCAAGTCAACAGTGTTGTGGACGCGGTTACACACAACAACCCGTCACGCAATAACTTCATTTTCGCGAAGACTTTTAATAATTTTTAATAATCAGATGCCACCCAGTCAATATGTTAAAATATGCCCAGGCAGCCACGCTGCTTCCACTCTGTCATCATGATGTAAATAGCCGAATCGAATAAAAAAAGATAAATTGAGTGTTTAAAGTTCGATTTAATAACTATTATTCAATCAAATACTGTTATATTTATTAAATTGGAACACAAGTTTTGTCAGTTATTAAAAAAACTGAAAATAAATTTTTAATTTTGTCTTATATGGATTTTATATATTATATATACTTAGGAGTATTTTGATATATTATTCGCATTGTATATTTTTTCTTTAAAAGTTATTGCTTTTAGTTAAAATTTCAAAAAAGCGTGAATTAATGAGCAACTTGATTTTCCAAGAATTCAATCTTGATCGTACAGTAACGAAAGCGTCTAAAAACATTTGCGCTAGCAACGGCCGAGATTCCAAGACTGAAAGAACATGTTTTCGATGTCATGCGAAATTCTACTCCGGCAATATGCATTTTAACGACAAAAAGCGCTCCTGACGCATCACAACAATTGATAAACGAGCACTACGCCGTCATATTGAAGCGGGTCAGGCCTAAACAACGCATTAACTGGCCACTGGACTTCAAACTTCCCACGTACCCATTATTCAGATATACAGAAAATGAATAAAAATGATCGTTCAATTAAAAAAAAATGCTTGATTCGGGTGATAAAACTTAAAAAATATTGATTTTCTTATTGAAGAAATTTTTAAGTCTGTTGTTTTAAAATTTATAGGTAAGATAACAAGAATTTGGCGATGATTACATTGTAAACTACTTTACCCAATATAAAAAGAGGAAAGTATCAGAGACAGAAAACTCATGGATATGAAAATAAGAGAAATAATAATGGAGGAAATTAGTCATGATTCAACAATTACGGAGGAAAATTTAAAAATGAAAATTTATTCATAAACAGGGAGCAATACTTCTCAAACAACTATTTCAAGAAAATTATTAAAACTAATTCTAACAAGAAAATATAATCATTAGTTCCAGAAGAAGGTAACTCATCTAGGGTAATAAAGGAACGAAGACAACATGCCTTGCTTATATAAAATATACCTCATGAAAAATTAATTTTTCTTAATTTTTTTTAATAAGCTACCGCCTATGACCTTTTACTGAATCGCTCAATACTGTAAAGTTTAATACGTTTCTGGAAAGAAAAATAATTCCTGAATTAAATGAAGATCAAAAATAAATAATAATGGATAAATGTAGATCCCATAAGACGCAATCTACTCAAGTGCTATGTACTTACAAAAACAAAATTATTAAAATTTTGCCTCCTTATTCTCTTCAATTTAACCAAAAAGAAGAGTTTTTGTTTTCTGTAAAAGCGAGATATACGAGAGAACGGTGATCCAACAAATGCGCGCACCAAAAAAAACGCGCGTGACAAATGTGCTAAAAGGGGATTGCATAATGTTTTTGAAAATTTTTACCACGTTTTTATTAGCTTGCTTTCTTGTCTGTTTGTCTGGAACAAATCTTGCGATTGATTTTTCGACCACTTTCAGTCATCCAATTGAGCTGAATTTTTTATACAGGCTTGCTTCCGATGACAATACAATATTATAAAAAAATTTGAAAAAAAATAATTTTTTCTAATTTTTTTTGCAAAAACCACTTACGATTATCTGCAAATTTATACACTGTATTAAATAGCAATCTTTTCGTTTATTTTCATGAATAAAGTTTTATACAGGCTTGCTTCCGATGACAATACAATTTGATAAAAAAAATTTTGAAAAAAAAAATTCCTAAATGATAACTAAAAATAGTTAAATAATATTATTAATAAAAAAAATTTTTTATAAAAACAACCACTTTTTTCAAGCATTACCAATGCACTAAAAATAGGAAAATAATTTTTTTCTAGACATGTGCGAAATTTTATACCTAACCAAAAACGTGGGGCATAGAAATGATCGATTGTTACTAAAAAGC
>MQRK01250712.1:17004-33203 GCA_001938485.1 Girardia tigrina
CGATGGAATTCATAATTTGCCTGAAAGATGGTCGAAAGTCATAATTAACGATGGAAAATATTTTGATTAGAATAAAACTTATTGTGTCATATAAATAAACTTGTCTGTTCTGCAAAAAATCCAAAAAACTAAGTTATACATCTAATAATATCCGACACATTAATATACGTAGTTCGTAAATCACCTCATTTCTCAACCGATCTATCTCCCTCATTTTCTTAACGTCCTCTATCTGCTGCCGGTACTCGAGTTGTTTCAGTCTCTGCTCCTCTCGTTCTATTTGATCCAATCTCTGCTTCTCAAGAGCGTGAGCCACCGCCAGTCGACGAATATTTTCTCCTTCAGTTAGGAAATCTTGCAGCTCTTTTTCTTTCATTTGATGATTGTATTTAATTCTAGAAAACGAGAAATAATCATGAATTGGTTTTATTTTGTTTTGTGTCGATATGACGAAAATCAATCAATTCTTATTAACTGAGTTTTCACAAAGTTTGAATTTTCAATGGCTTTTCGGATTCTTTCATTGGTTTTTTCTTGATCGGCTTTCAATGCTGAAATCGATTGTTTGAATTAAGTAAGGAAACAGAAAAAAATATTTCAAATTTTACCTTCTTCGAACTCTTTTTTCCATTTTGTTAACATTCCACTGTCTCTGTTGCATTCGGTGAGTTCTCGCAGTCGTTTTAGTTCGATTTGGGCTTCTCTTTCTTTGAGAACTTCGGTGTGAAGCAAAGCCGACTGTTTTTTAAATAAAGAAAACCCAGTCAAACTTAATTTTCATCGATAATAAATATTATTTTCTCACATGAAAGTGTTTCACTCGGTCAGTTTGATAGTACTGCTTTACTTTTGCGTCTTCGATGGCTTTACGGCGCTGTTCGGCTTGATACAACGCTTCTGCTAAATCCACTTCTTTTCTTTCTTTTTCTTCAATTTCCAATCTCAGTTTCCTCTCGGCAAGTTTTTTTTGTCGAGCACCCTTTTTTAAAAAAAATCAAATATCACATTGGTTATATTGCTGTTCCACCTCAAGTTTTGAATTTTATATCAATAAATAATACATTAAAAAAATATAGAAAAAAATTAGTCTATTCTTTTATTAATATTTCCAAATGGATATTTTCCATTACATCGACGTACACAAGTACATAATTTGAAACTTACTATGTATAATAGCTTTATATGTTTTTTATTTTTCTTCTTTGCTTTTGTAATAATGAAGGATTTAAAGAGCAATATAACACGTTAAAACTGTAACGAATCTAAGAGCTGGATAATAAAGAACTTCTTTAAAGAATTGGAATTTATAAACGGCATATATATTCGAACGTTAGTTTTTAAAGTTTTAAATTTATTCCAGAGGTCAATTTTTTATTTAATTGAATAAATTTAGGGTCTAGTAACAGTTTTAGCATGATCCAAAATTACGATTAAAAAGTTTTTGTTTGATTAATCTAACCAAAGAATATGGCCGTAATCTATCTACAATAGATAAAGATATTAAAACAAAAAGAAACCCTAAAAGCTACGCTTCCTTCCAAAGGCCTCTGTCATTTCGAAGAGGAGGTCCACAGTGAACTATGAGATTGAGAAGTTTGTTACTCGTGTGAATAAAGGAGAAAGAGTTAACTGTGAACAACACCATAATTTACATAAAGTCCCCTGACATCATTTAATGATCTCCTGAAAAAGGATACAACGGAAATTCGAAGTAAGACACACCAAGAGTTTAAGGTGTCGAGTGGGTGGTTCGAGAAAAGCAAAATGAGGGTCAGAATTAACTCTATTCTTCGCTATTGAGACGCATTTAGCTTAAACAAGAGGTAACGCTATACTATATTGGATCCGAAAATGTCTACATTTGAGGGTAAATTAATAACATTTTAAAAATTTTCACTAAGCACTGTAAACAGCGGTTTCCAACATGTGCGGAACGCTTACTATATTGAAAAAGATGATTGAGCTTATTTTTTATAGTTTATTTTTACATAATATGCTATATAATTTTTTAATCAGTTGCATAAATTAAATGCTCCCATGATTATTTTTGGAATAAACGAATTGAGGGGGTGCCATTTTTTTATAAAAAGCGGGCATACGCACAGAACGGTTGGTGTTACAACTTGGAACACTAACTTAAAGTAATAAGATGTATAGAAATTTAGCTTTCACTTGTTCAAATCCTAAAGTTGAAATAAGTATTTTTTGAACTCGGCCTGTGATCTTGGCTACTTGTGAACGTTCATTTTCTCAATTAAATATAATAAAACTATTTACAATAATTTTGAAAAGAAGGACTATCATCATTGGCGAAAATTCGAATTATACACAAGGACTTATGAAAGTTTTATTGAAAAATATTAATAATAAGACTTTTTTGTGAAAATATATCTCTGTTTTTTTTATTTATCTAAATTATCTTTTGTGCGTGATAGATACCAGTAGAATTAAGTCATTCAAAAATAAGTTCCTCTACAATTTTTGCATGCAAGTGGCCTCTTACATCGCGGTGTTCCTAGTAATTCCTATTTCAAAATAGATTGTAAATTATTGAAAGCATGGCAATGTTATCAACAGGATTGGAGAATCGTAGTTTGAGTAGTTTGGTATTAAATTTAGTAAACTATCAACAAAAGAATAATTTTGGGAAATGTTTTATTTAAGTAACATTAAATATTATTTTTATCTTCAATAAATTATAGATTACGTAAAATTAAATATTATTTAACGTGTTTTGAAAAATTTTTAATTAAAGTGTGAAATTATGATTTAAAATAAAGATCAGTACTATTTGTACTATTTGAAACAACCGTTGAAAGACCAAGGCCCAAGATACAGTGCAGTAGAAACATATTCACTGCTTTACAGAGGACAATTGAACGTAACAAAAAAGACAACAGATTCCACTACCTACACCTCAATCTCAGCAGGATATTACAATACATTAATAGTTACAAGTCGCAATCGTTACTTTCTTTTGTTGGATTCGGGAGAAGTAACAATCATCTCATGTTTTTCTTTGGAACATATGGCAATTTACAACTACTTAAAACACATCCTCAATTTTTTATTAAGGAACATTTCAGTCTCCACTTTGAATGCACTTAATGATCACTGTGCTTTACCACTCATACAGGTCTATCCAGAAAGTCTTAACCGATTTATAGACAAGTGAAAGATAAGCATTTATTGTTATTTTCATCATCATCTCTAATGTGTTCAAAGTATTGCCCATTGTGAGCCACGCCCTTCTTCCACCGTTATGAAAGTTTTCTAATTCCTTTGGTGACACATGTATATATAAAGAAAAAGAGAAAGATAGAAAGGGATGTATAAAGAAGTTTAAAAAATAAAATTGAAGAGTTCAATAGAAAAATAATTAAAACAAGATCGATGTCGAGATGCCATCAAAGATCTTAAATTCTAAACTGAATGAATCGTTTTCAACATTTTACAACCGATTCCATAAAATTAATGAATGAACACAATAACTCAGTTGTTTGGCGGATTCAAAACTGCAAAATCTCCTGTATAATCGAGAAACAGCTGCGATATGTTGCGTTTAACTGTGAAGACAAATCTGGACTTTAAATTATTGAAGGATAGACTTATTGAATTCCTTCGTTCTTTGTTCTAACATTTTTCATCTAGCAATCTCAATAATTCGTGTCATCATCAAAAATTACTTCGCTTTATTCTTTCTGTTCATTGTTTGTAAAAAAAATTGTTGAAAATATTTAGTGTCAGTTATTATTATTATACTATATTATCACTAATATTTACCAGTATTACGCAAACACACTAAAAACTCTTGTGGTTAATGGTATCACGACGAAACGCCACCAATAAAAATGTCGCAAATAAAAACAACGTGTGCTTAAAAAACCGCGGACAAAAACGCCGCAGTCAAAAACGTCGAATTTAATAATTAAACTATTATTATTAAAATTATCAAATTTAGTAAAATTTGCAGCTTATTTATAGGTTAATTTAGGCCCTTTTTGAAAAATTTTCAATTAATAATATTCATTTTAATAATATTAATATTAAATAAATAAGATTTTACTAAATTTAATAATTTTGATAATATTAATTTAATTATTAAATTCGAAGTTTTTGACAGAGGCGTTTTTTACGCGGTTTTTTAAACATACGCTGTTTTGGTTCGCGGCGTTTTGTCGCAGATCCTGCGGTTAATAGATCATTTTTTGATTTCAGACAGGGTATATTAGTCATATAAACACATAAAAAGAGTTTTTTTAAATCTTTAAATATCGATTTTGAATAAAAACACAACGTATCGATCGATTTTCAAACCGATTCTCTAAGCTCTAAACCCGAAGGTAATAGAACAGCAAAATTATTTTAGTTGTAATTATTTAAATATCAAAAAATAATTCATGTATAAAAATAAACAGAAAACAAAATCAAAACGAGAAACAGAACTTTTATAACCAACCGATCCTTTCTGTTTCAAAACAAAAATAAATTAATAAGTAGATAAATAACTAATATATAATGAAAAAGATAAATAAATAAACAGATAAAACAAGTTAATAAACTATAAAAAATACTTTTTAAAAATACCACGCTTGTATTTGATGAGTTTGTATTTTAACACGAATAATTATCATAAATTGACTTATTTTTAGTTCAATTTGAGTTTTCTGTCTGCAAATTTCATTTCGATTTCTTTGTGTTTTTCAATCAGGTTTAATTATTTCATTCATTTATTGGTGAATATTTTGATAAATTTTTAAAATATCATCGGTAATGAATAAGTATACAATATTGTAGCTCTATCCGATAATGAAAAATGGGAGAGCTTATACATAACATATTTGTTTCATACAGATAAAAATAGAGAATGAATATAAGCTTTGTAATAAATAAATAAATAGAAAATATATAAATAAATATATAAAAAATAGCTGTGTAAACATATAAATAGATAAATAAATAAAATACAATGTAATCGGAATGAAAAAGTATGTAGATTTCAGCTGTATCTAATAATGAAAATTGGGAGAAATTATATGTAACATATTAGTACCAAACAGAAAAAACAAAAAAAATAAGCGAGCTAACGTAACTGGTAATGTTGGGCAAAATCTCCGGTACTATAATTTACGAATAAGTGAAAAGTAAGAACGATGTTTAATGTATACTAATTATCAATACAAATTAGTTAGAACTGATGAGAGAATACCGTCAAGGTGTGATGACTAAGAGGTTGTAGTACTGAGAGTGATATAAAAAGTAACTTATGTCAAATCGACAGATGAACTGTTAGGGCAGACGGTGGCAAAATGAATGTACATGACGAACGATTGGTCAGATTTCTTTGTTGGAAGGATTTGGGTCGGAGATGAAGTATGTGAAAATTTCGATTGATCGTATGTATCATGAGAATGATTCTTCGTAGGTGATGTCGTAGATACTGTGAGAGCACAATAGGTAAGCGCAATGATTTTTACTTGGCTTGGGGTAAACAAACCCACGACGAGAATTATTCCCGATTGATATTCACATATAATATGATAATTAATATTAATATATTACATGTAATATATTATATAAATAAGGTTTTAATTTCTCCCACCACGCTTGTAACGACTATTGAAAGTCAAGTTTTCTTGATGGACTGTGGAAGATTTGAACTAAGGATTGTACAAGAATGAATATAAGAGTTGCAACAAAGAAACAAATAATTAAATGGGTAACTATATATATATATATATATATATATATATATATAATATGAAAAAAATAAATATTTAATATCACAAATTATCAATTAAATTAAAAAAATGTTTTAAAGGTACAAACGTTTGCAATTCAGCTTGCCACAAAGGAAGAAATTTCAATAACTATGAATAAAAAATTTACATATGGAGTCTATTTTGATTAATAAATTGAGATTTTTTCATATTTAATTTATATTTTGTCGCATCAAATTGATAATTTTTCATATTAAATACAGAATTTTTCATACTAAATTGATATTTTTCATATTAAATTGATACTTTTCGGTTCGCGAACAATTCGTGGGAAAATATGGGAGCAGGACAATTAAAATATATTAATTGTATTTAGAATGTTGAATTCTTAATTAAACCACCATACATAATACGTAATAATAAAATAAAATATAACGTTAGAATGTCAAGTTTATCATGAAAAGTTAGTACATTAACACAAATAAATGTCGATACAATAAAATGTTTGAATAATCTTGTAGGATTCTTTTGGAATTTAACAAAATCGTTACCATGTGTCTGAAAGTGTTAAATTATTAATCCATTAAATTAATGTTGTGGCTGCATTCCCGCAAGTAATCGATTGGTGTGCGATTCTCACAATTCAGCACAACAGTGAGCAATTGAAGTTCCAGATCTCGATATTTCTTTTTCCACAAAGAGGATCTTCACCTGCAAGCTTTCGCTCAAAGTTCATTTGGTTGATTTTCTGTTCTTTCTGAAGTTTGACTACTAAACTCTGCTCCGAATTGTCCGCGATGAATTGTACGGTTACCATTTTTTCATATTAAATACAGAATTTTCATTTTTTAATTGAGAAATTTTCATATTTCAATGAATATTTTTCATATAGTGAGTGAATTTTGCAATTACGCAAATTCGGCATAACACATGGATAAATCAATAAATATAAAAAAAATAATCGATAAATCATCAAAAAATAATCAATTAAATAAATAATCAAATAAGGAAAGAAAATAAGACAAACATATCAAAAATTATCACAGCGAAACAATCAATTAATCAATTCAATGTAATCAAAGACAGAGAACTCACGAGAACTGTATTCGTCCAATCTTTCACCAAGTCCTGAGAACATTGTTTGATTTTCTCCTTTTTCTCTTTTTCCTTCAGTTCTTTTTCATATTCGATTTCTCTCTTGTTTATGTTGTATTGTAATCTGTTCCAATCGTTTTTCGTCAACACTTTCACACCTCTGATGTCAAATTTTTCTTCATTGCATTGATTTTTATAAACAAACTCCTTATCTTTAAAATCTAATTGCAATGATTCAGTTAAATAATTGTGATAATTGTGTTGAAATTAGTTTTTATTAACCTTTCTGTGTTGAATCAATTTTCACAGACATTCTAATTACATAAATTCAAAAACTTTGACATTGAGTTGCTAGGAAACGCATTTAAACAAATGGACAATTTTATTTCTTTCGTGAAATTATTATTGACTTAACTTTGAAATTTCTGTGAAATTAATGTATGTTTTGTTGAGTTCATAAAATTTTTGAATTTACAATCTTATCAAATTATTAATTAAACAATTACATTCCGTAAAATATTGTTATAGATATGTTAAAATAAAATTTTCAGAAATTTAATGTAAAAATAATTTACGTAAGAAATAAAATAATTTTACGGTAGGTTTATTAAAAGATTTATTATAAAGTAAAAAAGTTAATTTCAAATTTGATGAAAATATTTAATTGAAATAAAATCAAAAGTAATATAAAGTTTAGTTTATTTGCGAAATGAAAGTAAACTAAACTATTTTTTGTAACTTTTAAATCGAAGCAAATTAAAAATGTAATTGTAATTTTTTCTGGAAATTTTAATTGGAATCAAAATATAATTGTAAAACTATTAAATCGATTTAAATGAAAATCCGGTTTTAATTTTATTTTGGAAAACGTAATTATTAATGGAAATATAATTTTATTTTTATGTAAAAAGTGGTAATTTAAAAGTTGTTAAACTAAACGAAATTGCGATTTTAAATTCTATTTTCAAAATATTATTAAATCCAAAGTTAATTTTTAAAACTATTATGAAAACGAAATGAAAAATGCTATTGTATAGAATTGGGAAATTTAATTGAGAAACAGGTAAATTTAAATGTACAAGAAAATTGAAATTTAATAAAAGACGCAACAAAATCTTTGTGAAAAAATTTTAATTCACTTTATAATTTTTTTATTAAAAAAAAGTATAGAATTTTAATTTGTAAAAATACAATAACCATATTTATATTTATAGCAATTCTTATTTATATTGGTTTGTGTAAAAAAGAAAGTGCAAAAAGTTCCTCGGAAATATTTGTTTAAAAAATCTTTATTGTGATAGAAATAAAATTTTGTGTTGATGACACCGTCTTTTGATCAAGAATCCAATATGTTTATTAAGAGATTGATCGAGTAAATTAACACTAAGTTTATAATTTTTTTAATATATATATATATATATATATATATATATATATATATATATATTTTCAAAGATTTATTTATATCCACAATTATACAATATTATTTAAACAACAATTCAGGAGAATTAATAAAAATTTTGTGAATCCTTTTTAAATATATTATATTATATCAATATGTATTTAATATAATATAGATTGTTTATAAATAGTCGTCCTTACATCACCCTTCTTTAAAAGGCTTTAGCCATTCTATATTCCTATAAATTATTCGACCCGTCTTATTCTTCATTTCTACACAACGATCATGGGGTTTTTTAATAATCTCATACGGCCCTTCATACCGGCCCATTCCTTTTTGTCTGTTTTCTATTCTTACTAAAACTAAATCATTTTATTTAAATTCGCGCCTCTATGTTACTGACATTGGTGACTCTGTTTCAATCATTAGGACTTTTTCAATTACTTTCTTGTTGTCTAACTCATAATGAGGCGAACCATCTAGTGTTATCCTTTTTCCCAGAATAACTTCTGTTGGGATGCATTTTTTTTATTTGGATACATTCATACTAAATTTGATTTCTAGGAATAAATCCACACAGTTTCTTCCATTTTTTTCTATCAGAAAGGTATTTAGTGCATCCCGAATCGTTCGAAATTGGCGCTTGATTATCCCATTCGCACTATGGTGATATGGACTTGAAAACCGTATCTCAATTAACATGGATCTAGCATATTCTAAGAATCTCTGAGATTCGAAAACTTTACCTCGATTCACATGCATACATCCTGGTGCAAAGAATCTGAATATCCACTTTTGCTGAAACGTATTCATCACTGTCGCTTCGTCTTGATTGCTCACGGCTGTTAGTACGATGTATCGGCTGAATCTATCAATAATGCCCAAAATGTATTTCTTTCCCTTAGTAATGGGTAGAAGCCCACAAAAATCGATATAAATGTCGTCGAACGGCTGTGTGGAAACCAAGTTTATTATTGTTTCTTTGGTGGCTCCTGTATATGCTTCTGATGTTTTACATGTGACACAACTCCGAACAATTACTTCTACTTGTTTTGCGAATTCTTCCATATAATATTCATTTTTCGTGAAGTAGTACGTCTTATCGACTCCTGCATGATACAGAAATTGGTGGAAAAATGTGATACAATCATTCCTAGAGTGTTTCGGTATCCAGATCTTATCATTTAATGTTCTAATACACCCCTTACTTCTTTTGAATCCAACGGCCTTACCTTCGTCCAATTTTACAAATATTTCGCTGATTTCCTCATTATTAATTTGCCACGGAATTGGTGACATGTCCTCATTTAACGCCAGAATTATCGTTCGTGGTCTATTTGATTTCACCTGTTCGTGTATCAAAAGACAATGTGCACATGTCATACAATCTTTCCGTGACAACGCATCTGTATTCTGTTGTAGTGTTCCTTTCCGCTATTTTAACTCCATATTTAAACTACTTAAATAATTCATCCAATTTTGAAATTGAGGCGTTATTGCTTTCTTTGTGGTCATCATAAATTCTATTGCATTATGGTCTGTTCTCAATTTAAATCGGGCACCGTATAAATAGTGTTTAAAATGTTGGGTAAAGTGAAAAATGACTACTAGCTCTTTCCTCGTAACACAATAGCCAATCTCATGTTTTGACATCGTCTTAGATCCATACGCAATTACTTGTTCATTTCCATCGTCATTTAGCACCTATTGTGTCAAATGAAGCATCGGTATCTAATATGAATTCTTTTTTGAAATCCGGATAACATAATACTGGTGTAGTCGACAGCGCTTCCTTCAACTTATTAAATGCTTCGGTATGAAATTCTGACCACTACAGAGAGTTCTTTGTACTTCCACACAACTCTTCTAATGGTTTTGATAATTTTGAATAGTCCTTAATAAATTTTATATAATAGTTGCACAATCCTAAAAAACTACGTTTTTTATACAGTTTGGCCTCTCGAAATCTTGAATTGTTTTAACCTTCTCTGGATCTGTTTTAATACAGTCTCTATTTACAATGTGACCATGAAAATTTAGCTTTTTTGAAAAAAATCTACATTTTTCTTGGTTTATTCGTAGTCCTACTGTTTGAATTCTAGAAAACAGCCTTTCAAGTCTCTCAAAATGTTGTGCTTCTGTTTCAGAAAATATTAATATGTCGTCTAAATATAGAAGGGCATCTCTTTTAAAACATCTGTCATTAATTTTTGAAACGTTACTGGTGAAGCCGCTATACCAAACGGCATCCTGGTAAAACAATATTGTTCTGTCTTACTCGAAAATGCCGTTTTTAATTTCGATCCTTCTTCCAACTCTACCTGATAATATGCATTGCTTAAATCTATAGCACTAAACCATTTCATTCCATTTAGAGATTCTAACATTTCATCGATGTTTGGTATAAGAAAAGCTGATTTTTCCGTAACCTGATTTAATAGTCTAAATCCAGACACAACCGAATTTCTCTCTTTTCTTTTTTTCCATACGCAAACCATCGGCATATTCTACGGTGATGAACATTTCTCTATAATCCCATGATTCTCTAAATTCATTATAGCTTCATCAATATGCTTTTCCAAATGGGCCGGTTGTCGACGAGGTTTTTGTAGAATTAGTTCCCCCATGGTTTTTATTTCGTGTTTAACTAAAGTCGTTTTTCCTATGTCCCACTTACCAGCCATGAAAATATTTCTGAATTTATCTATGCAATTGTACAACTTTGTACCAGTCTGTAATTTTAACTTACATGTCACATTTTGTAACCTTTTTTCTTCGGTATATTGATTTTTACTTATATATGGATCAATCGCGCATATCTCCATATTTGGAATGTTCCTCAATCTGTCTTCTATTATTTTAACATCTCCTTGATATTTTAATTAAAAACCCAAAGCCTCAATTAATTTTATTCCAAAAATTACCGATAGAAATACTATCTTGGCAACATAAAATACTCCATCTATTTTGGTATTTCTCCAAATAATCCTAATCTACATATACCCATAACCTCCATACCACTTCCATTGGCACACACTACTTCTTTCATTGCCATATTATCCACTAAAATCCCTAATTTTGTAACAATTTTCTGATCTAGTACATTTATTCGAGCTCCGGTATCAAATAAACAATTTACTTCCCAGCCATCAATATTTGCTTTCATACTCGATCTCCCATTAAATATACCATAATCTAACTTCATTTTTGAATTCATTAAAAGCTCTTTCATTTTCCTTTCATCTCCATTCTCATTTATCCATTTACTACCCTGATTCAAGCAATTTTTATTTTTATCATTTGGGGTCATACTATTAACATTGTATTCATTAACCACTTTTATTATTCTTATAAATATTATCAATATCATAGCTATCATTAATATTTTTACTACTATTATATATACGATTACATTTGATACTATTACATATATAAGTGTTGAGGTATACTTTTGATTTAATATAAGTATTTTAATAATTTGTTTTAATTTGCATAAGTTAAATAGCAATATTTACTTTTTACCTAAAATAAATATGAAATATATATAAATAAACAAATTAAAATATGTAATAAAAGTAAATAAACGAAATCGAATTAAAGTATATTTATATTGATTAGAAAATAAATTATTTTAAAAGATAAATAAGAAGAAATAGAATAAGAAAAGTTAATATAAAAGGAAGAAAGATTTTAGAAAGAGGGAGAACAAAAACTCAAAAGAAAAAGAAAACCTTAATTATATATTAGAAGAGTTAATTAAGAATTTAGAAGGTCAAGATTTTGCAAGATTTAGTTTCAGAGAAAGGAATTCGACATTTACATATTTTATCTCATACAGAGATAATCGAATTCCAGCGCAATTCGTATATAAGGCGAATCATAGTCGCAATCGAATCAATTGAAAAGAGAAATCTGTATTCGCAACGAAAAAAGGAGAAAAGGTTCGAGCAACTCGAGAAAATATATAATTATATAAATTATATTTTTTATATATATTTAAATTTCGAAGGGTAGAAAAAGATTTTTTCTCCCTTTTACCTAATATCTAAATTAATAAATAGGATAAGCCCTTTCAAAATCAAATATCATTTAAGATTTAAATTGTATTGTTGTACATACTAAATAAATCTTTATATAAAAACTCTTTGTTTTATTTTCGTATTTTATAACAAATCACCCCTAATATACCAACATAAGGATTCAAAATATTCTTACCATTTAGTTTATGGCTCCCATCACCTCCTGATGTGACAGAGCCTCGAAGTTTGACTGATTCTCGGGTTCAACTCCCGATCGTCGAGTTCCATCCATTTCCTACATTCCCGCAATAGTCACTTTGGGAGACGAATCCCGTTGGTTAAATCGATAACGATTATCTGACCTCCTACCGTCTTCTTTTCTGTTATATTGATACTGCAGATGGCCGTTTGCTTCACATGTTGCGCATTTTAAGTATGGGCAATCTCTTCTTATATGTCCCGAGCCTCTGCACCCATAACAAGTTGTCAAAAACATCAATCTATAGCAAATTGATGATTATATTAAAGACTTTCCATTATTTTTTAAATTTCTTATTAAATGTGTTGGGTATTTAATTTGAATTGAATTTGAACACAAAAGATCAGAAGGATTTGTTTGGTGTTCGGCGCTCAATTAACTGACCCAACGTTCAAACTCGATGTACTCTTTGACTCCAATAAATAACAAATCTTCTTCAATAATCGTTTATTTCAATATACAATTACAATCTTGAGCAAAGGTTTGTACAAATTTTGAAATGATTGGAGGCGAGAATGCAATGTGCTATACAGCTTAAAGAATATATTAAAATCTTTTTTAAAATCCTATACAGGAGTTAATTTTTGAGTTTCCAAAATTTTCTTCTTTACTTTTCCCTTTTTATATATAAAAATATTGCTCTA
The DNA here is from genome assembly GCA_001938485.1 of Girardia tigrina. Classification (NCBI taxonomy): domain Eukaryota; kingdom Metazoa; phylum Platyhelminthes; order Tricladida; family Dugesiidae; genus Girardia; species Girardia tigrina. The sequence goes on from MQRK01250712.1 coordinate 30,144, forward strand.
TTTATACTAGAGCTACTATATATAAAATATTTTAATTAAAAGAATTATTTTTTTTAAAATAATTTAAAAAATTTTTCAAAATTATAATTTAGGCCTTTGGGCAGAAAACAAATAAATTATCAATTCAAAGGCCATTAAGGCCATATAATATTTCATATTTAGACAGGCCATTAGGCCGTTAACAACTTATCATCAAAGGCCATTAAGGCCGACAATATCTGACTAGGCCATTAGGCCGATGATATCAGATTAGGCCATTGAGGCCATATTAAATTTTATTTTGGTGAATGGCCTAATGGCCAATTTTGATTCGTCGATTTTGAATTCCTTTTTTAAAAAGGGAATATTTGCCAAAAATTTTCATTTTTTTTAAAATTTCTGGTAAGAGTATTATTTTTTTATATTTATTTTTTTATTTAATTTTATAAATATATATTTTTTATTTCACACACATTTCACCAAAACAAAACTTGGGATCCCAAACTCGATATCAATCCGGGAATGAGGCGGTAGTTCCTCATTTCCAGGAAAGATCGAAAATGGATCTCGAAACATCTATTGTTTTTTTATTATAATTCATTTTCTTATATGATTTTCAGGCAACAATACAGGCCCCCAAAATTTGACACCATTCCGGGGAATGAGACGTAATAATCTCTCATTCCCAGGAATGATCGAAAGAAGAGCATCAAGCTTCAAATAAGAATTAAATTCTTTTTTTTAATAATATTATTCCAACCACTACAGAGCTATCACCGACTGCCGTACGGCACAATTTTACACAACCGTACGGTATATATTTATATATAATATATCAAATATAAAATTAATAAGAACTTTCTTTTTTTACACAAGACCTCAACAAATGTATAATTTATTTTTAAAATGGAAATCAAAGAAAATCAACAACGAAAAGGAACCGATGCAAAAGTCAGCAATGAAGCTAGAGAGGGTCTTTGTCATGCTTTCACAATAGGAGATAATATGATGGTTGTGACAGAATCATTGAACATGAATCCACCCACTTCACTTTCAGTTCTTTACAGTTTTTTGTCGCACTGATTCTATGGTGCCAGGAAATCGCGGTGGTTGAAGTCGGATTGTCTTGCGTCCTGAACACATTGAGAAGATTATCTCTTTCCTCAAAGATCATCCAGATACATCTTTGCGAATAATTCAATTGCATTTAGAAACAATATTTCATCTTCTCAAACCAATTTCCTTTCAAACAACTGCTAGAGCAATTGACAACAGAGCGATCACCTTGAAGAATGTTCATATGTCTCCAGAAGCATGCAACCCGATTCTGTGTTGGAGTTGTGAAAAGAATATGCAAACTGAAGCATTTAAAATCGTATACATCGACGAAATGGGAGCCAATCTGTGGACTCGTCGATCTAACGAGCGTGCACCTAAAGAACCACGAGCAATCCCTGTTTCACATAAACGATGGAACATATGGTACTGGAACAGTGGCAAGGCACGATGCATTTGTTCACATCATTCAAAATGATAAAGGTAACAATCGATTAAAAAACATCTATTTTTTTTCTATGCTTCCAAAAGAAACTACTTCCATAAAATATTTATGTGAATTTGTTTAATTTTTGATTAAATTGAATGAATTAAGAATTTTTATAGTTTTCAAGGAATTAAATTGCTTTTTATATTGATGAAAGTGAACGAGAGACGCGGTATTATATTAGATAAAAAGGTTTTATGAATTTTTGTTTGTATAACACGTCTTGTAAAGCAAATAAAATATAAAAGTAAAGATAAAATACGAAATTATCATTCACACGAAAAGAAAATAATATATTTTTTTTGCTTGGTAAATGCACGTAATGACAATTATTAGTAGTAACTGTCAGAATTTATATAAAATTGTTTTGTAGGAAATCAAATTAGATATTTCTAAAATTTAAAAAAAAATTTCTGAGAAAAAATTTACTTCTTAACGAAAACACACAAAAACTTTCTGTGACCCGGGGAGAAAATATCTGATCAAAGTGGGTGTGAAAAAATATTTCAAAGTATTTTTTTTCTTTCTTTAAATGGTTCATTATTTTTAGAAATGAAACTAAGAATATTATTTTATATTTTTACTCTCATTCACCAAGCTATTTTAAAATCCCCGGGAAAGGTTGAGAGTAAGAAGATATCGATTACAACTTTATTATTGATGAATGAAACGATCAACAGGTTTAGCGAACGACGATGAGGGAAGATTGAAGGATTATTTATTTAAATATAAAGGATATAATCATTTGATTCGACCCGTTGTCAATCTGACTGATGTTGTCAATGTTAAATTCGGTTTAGCATTTATCCAGTTAATAAATGTGGTACGTATTTATTTTAGATATTTACTAATATTTATTTTAAATTAAATTAAATTAAATTAAATGTTTTGTAGAATGATTCAATCCTTTAAACGAGTACATCGACTAAAGTCACACGGATTTAATATTTAATATTGTTTAACGCGTTCAAAGGGTTAAAACTTTAACACTGAAATTACCAACAAAAACTTAAATCGATTTTTACCAATAAATAACAAAATTTTAATACAATCGACATATAGATAAAAGCAAATAAAAAATTATTGAAAATCATATATTTCAAAATTTAATATGTAAATTTTATTTATTTTCTGCACATTTTTGCAAACTATGAGATTTTCAAAGGAGCATGCTCCACATGCGTATTTTTGTACTTAAAATAGGTCTTGTTGGTTTTGTTTCCTTTACATTATTTCATCTGACGTTTATTCTTTCGACCGGTATTTCATATACTTATTCATGTTCTTTCTTCTCTCAATTCTTCCGATAATTTGAAAAACAACATTGCCATTATTAAGAACACCAACATGGCTTTTTAAACTTTTATTTTCATTACAATCAGAATTGTCTTTTGGACAACTCTCAGCAAAACTCTCATAATTCGACATCGTTCTAAATTGATAATTTTTTATTTATGTTTGTTAATAAACAATTATTCGAACAAATATTTCATTATTTTCTGATTTTATTTTTAAAGTTCAATTTTGTAGTTTTAGTA
>MQRK01250712.1:33267-45380 GCA_001938485.1 Girardia tigrina
TAATTCAAAACTTAGTTAAAACTATTTATTTTATTTAAATTTTAATATGAAGATTTGAAAAGATTTAATATTTTTAATGTTTTTATATATCTTATGCTGTACTTTAAAATATAAATTATGCTCGAATAATTATTCAACGTGAACATCCAAAATATCAATTTTCCATCTGGGTGGGAGAAACACATTTCCAAATACTAAACTCAACATACAAAATTCAACAAACCAATTTCAACATACCAAATTTAGAATATTCCTCACAGCCATGAAATCTTTTCCCCTCTTATTTCTTTAGATATTACTCACATATTTATGACCGCCAAATCAAAAATGTGGAAGAAAATCCTCACATGCTATCTTTGTAGTTTTCGATTTCCCTACTATTTGATCCATCATACCCGCTCTGAATTTGGGATTATTATAAAACCTGAAGCACTGCTGGTATCCATTTTTCAGTTTTTTCAATACTTATATTGTCGTACGTCGAACTTAATATAATAACTGGCTTATTAGCTTGCTTTTGTAAATATTCAAAATGTTGACTTCGGCCAGATTAACAAATTTCAGCAATTCTCTTTCATTGATACGAACAATTTATTTGAATCTATGTCGGGTCGAGAGCCTTATTTTTTATATAGGCAATTAGAAAGTATTTGTTCAGTTAACAAATGGTTAAGGCCAACGTACTCATGCTTTAAACGAATAAATACCGGTAATTGAGTAACGGTGATCAACTAATTCATGATTGAACATTGCTAACACTTGGTTGGTTGTTTGTATGATATATCAATTCCCCTTTCTACCAAGATGACAACTCAACTAAATTCTTTGCAAAAGATATAGTATAATTATTAACTATCAATTTAGAAGGTGCTCTTCGTTCAAAAATATTGACTTTACTGTTCTAATGATAGAAGTCCCATTTTTATCTCTAATTTCCCTCTAAAAGGCGAATCCCAATGGTCCACAGTCAAGTAAACTTAAGTACTTATTCCCCTTATTTTTTTTACATTCAGGGTTAGTCTATATCAATTGTCTTTCACTGATAAGTGACCCTTTTTCTATTTCATCAGTGCTGAAACAGTAGACTGACTTTGTTGACATATTGAAATTAAATTCATGAAATTTTTGTCTGTTACTTGGATATTCTTATCTTTAAATAGAAATTTCATTCTTTTTGCACCCATGTGACATTTTTGATAGAGTTCATTTATCTTTCCTTCGTCAACTGTCGTCGTAGTGCAACATAAGTTTTTGTTAGGTTCTTCACTAACCTGGTTAATTCATCAGCCTTATTTGAAATGTTAGGCAAAAATTTTAATTTCTACGTTAATTGAAATTCATCGTATATTTTTGTATGATTAACAATCGATATCTAATAATTATCTCAGAAAAAAATTGTTGACAATCTGGATCTATTGTTTATTACAACGTTGGTCCATGAAACACCGAGTTATTATCCCATTCCATCTTTATATCATTCATGTCCATTTTAGACATAAGTTCAATCCTTTCACAACCTTTTCAAGCTTCTCAATATTTATGCGTCTCAAATTGTCCTTTTTTCACAATATTATCGATCTTCTATAGTCCTACCATTGATAATTACAGTTGGAGTATTTGTAAACTTTTTGTTGATACAAAAACAATTCTTAATATTGGTTGTCTATCGTTTGTGTCATTCAATCTAGCTGTATTTCTTATATGTTCAGGATTCTCATATCTTCTAACTTGATGTTTGTCTTTCTTTGCCATTTCTGCATACGATGTTTTAACGGCTAAAACATCATTTCTTTCTTCTTTTGATATGTTGTCATCATAAATCTTAGCATCCGCTCTCATTTCGAGCACTGAGATGTTAGGTTTGAAAACAAATTGATCCCTCAGAACTTGAGATTTAATCCGCTTTTTCAAAAGTTCATTCAAAACTTCTTCATCGCTGTGTTTCCTAAAATTTTCAATTGTTTTCCGAACCCTTAATTCGAATGTTAAGAATCTTTCATTCTCAACTTGACAAATTTGGCTTAGTTTGTCCAATTCTTCCAGCAGCGGTACTTTCTTTATAAATGTTTTCTGGAACCAATTTTTGGATTTCACATCTGACATTGGTTTCTTACCCTCGTCTGTTGCATTCCCCAAAGAATTTTTGCTTCGTCTATCAACAAATAGTTACACATTTCCGAGAATGTTATCCCAAAAAATTCTGAGCATTGATATGTCTCTATACCATATTTGACCTTCTTCACAATCCCCTCCATTGTACTCCTTCATTTTCTTCTCGAGGGTTTCCTTAAAGATTGATGGCAGTTCTAATTTAGGAAGCCTCAAAACTTTGATTGGAACACCAGCGTGGTTGCCAGTTAAATCTCCAGGTTTCACTTCAGAATTCATAATATCAACAAGTAGAATTTATTTAATATTTACAATGATTTTAGAATACTTAAACAAATTAATAATCACAACTCACTTCAATTAAACACTTCATTTCTAGATTTTTTGTTTTAAGAATTATCTTTTAATTATTTAATAATAATAATGTCAATAAAATTATATGTAATATCTAACTAAACTATATGAGCAACTTTCTTTATTAAAAATAATTGGTTCTTTTAATGACGGTTTATTTAAGAAAGAATTGTTTTCCTTTCGTTTTCTATTCATTTAACCAAACAATTTTATATGTTCGACAAAGTTGAAGAGAGGATCGGTTGATCATTAAGTGATCCAATAATTAATGTCTAGACGAGCCTCTATAACACGTCTTAATTAATTTGTCTCGTATTTTAAAATATTTATACAATAGATCGATTAATAATTAATAAATTAATTTAGGAAGAAAAAAAGCAAATACTCAAAAGCAACGTTTGGATCAGAATGGTAAGTGAAGTTTTGATAAATAGATATTTACAAGCCATAGGGTTTTTAATATTTGATAGATGGGGTTAATTTAAAATTAACTGTAACAATTTTATAAATTTATTTCTAATTAACGTATAGGGGTCCTTGTGACAAATTTTGGCTCGTGCCGTTCGGATGCAAACAAAACATGTTCCGGAAAGAGAATTATTCTGTTTACTAAACAAAATACGTTTGGCTTTTTTTATTTTATTAAAATCATTTTTCTTGTAACTTATTGAAAATTTTTTTTCAACATTAACATAGTTTGTCTCTATTTTTCTTAAAAGCCTTTTCAGACCACATAAATTCCATTTCAACAACACAGAAAGTTCGTTTTACTAGAAATAGAAATTAAACAGATAACTTCCTGAATTTTTGCAAAAATGGAAAAAGTGAATTTCATGTGTTGATAAAACATATTTTGTTGAGGAAAAAACAACCACTTACCCGAAAAATAAGCTTTATATTATACCAAAGGACTTTGTACCATAAATTTTAATGGTAAAAAGTGGTTTATTAAATTTATTTGGGGTTGCGCAAGCACCCATGACGCTGAACATTCTGGAAGCCATTTGGGGTTGATACATCCAAAACAAATGAAAAAATCTATGACATGTTGTTGGCTGATCAGAGATTGAAAGTTCGCAATATTGAAGAAGTTACATTTATATCACAAGGCTCAGAAAGTTTTGTTTTGAATGATCATTTTGGTTTGAAAAAGCTTTCTGCAAGATGGATGTCATGGCTGCTCCTAATTTACAGTAAACGCAATCGTGTAAAAATTTCGAATGAGAGTTTCGCATTTTCAATCGCACTTTGAACGAATTTTTGTGCCGTTTCATAAATGAGGACGAAACATGGATCCACCACAACAAATTGGATGCCAAACAGCAATCAAAGCAGTTGACTTCTCTTGACAAAAGCACGGTCCAAAGAAAGCCAAGGCAGTTTTTTCGGCCAACAAGGTCGTGGTAACAATTTTTTCGGATACTTCCGGAATAATCCACATCAATTACCAGCAAAAGGGAAAACAATCAACGGAAAATATTATGCTAAATTATTGGACAAGTTTAACGATATTTTTAAGGAAAAACGACCGCATTTTGGCAAGAAGAAAATAATCTTTCATCAATACAATGTATGGGCACACACGTGAATTGTCACCATGACGAAATTTTATTAATTGGATTACTCCTTCATCTACCATATTCTCCAGATTTAGCTCCCATTGAGATTTTTGCGATTTTCATACCTGAAGAAATGATTAAAGAGAAAGAGATTTGGCTCCAGCGATAAAAAATCGTCGCTCAAACAAATGCCTCTTTTGAGAGCCTCGACAAATCTTATTATTTGAAAGAAATAAAAAAATTGTAGAAACGTTGGACAAATTGTATTGAGTTCATAGGAGACAATTTCGAGAAATTAAAGGTTTTGTCCAAAAATTATATTTCATTCAAAAAGTCACAGACTAATTAACCTGCAATCATATTTTCTGTATATTATCTTCCTTTACCAAATCATATACAGTTAAGTTCCTCTTAACCGACAAAAACGGGACCTGACAAAAATTTGGCAGTTAACAGAAACTAAGAAATAAAATAAAGATGTCGGGAAGCCGACGAAGTCGTCCGAAAGCCGTGCAGGTCGTTATTAACCACCCTCTATTAACCACCAAAAAATTCTCAATTTCAAATAGAAAGTTTCTATCAGCCGCCAATTTTTATTAACCGCCATTTTTTAAAAAAACTGGGAGTTAAGAGGAACTTCACTGTAATAATATAGAAACATTAAAAAGTTTGGTTTGACAAATTTTTCAATCTCTGTGAAAACTGAAACATTTATATGCGAGTCTTGTAAATTATTTATATAAGTTTGTATAATCTCTAACTGATAGGGTATTTAAAGATCAATGTATGAAATCTTAAACTTATAATGTTTAAATCGCAATATTTATACTAAGTATTCTGAGGGCATTAATATTGAATTGATAATCAACTCTCATGTAAAATAAGTATAATCATACCAAAAAAAATTTTGGTGTACAAGCTTTTATAATTTGTCATATGTTTGCGGTTTTGTATCTATTTCACCCACTTCCCATATTTTTTTGACTGAATTATCAAAGCCTACTAGTCGAAAACCCGGTTTCTATTTGCATTTAGATGTAACAAATTTCAAAGCCTTCTACTGAGGAAAACATAAGAACGACACTTTAATTACTTTTTGCGGCCAAACTAAAGGTGGTAGATGAGCAGTGACAGTGACAAAGTGTATTGTCACCTAGAATACATCAGTCCTGAAAGTTTCATGTCGCTAGGTGAACGGGAAGTGGGTGAATTTTCGATCGCAAGATTTGATGCATCCAGACAGACAAATAAATGAAACGTAATAAAAGCTTGTAAAAAGTGATTATCTTTCTGCGATGTTTTCCTTTTTAGATCAAATTGGATTAAGGTAGAGACAAGTTAAAAAAAACTTTATAAACTTTCCTATCCTATCGTTTTAAAGTAAATTAACATGACATTTCTTTCAATTTTAAAAATTCCGTGTAAAATTGTAGTTGCTTCTATTAGAAAACTTTTTTTAACAAAAAATACTGCATGGAAACCGAACCGCGTCAATTAGGTGTTGTATTGGCCTCGCCAACCACTATTGTCTAATTAATCTCGGTATTTTATTATGTGCATTAAATTAAAAAAAGTCAATTTTTACATTTCTTATTGTGTACGTAATCGGTGTAGAGAAATAAGCTCAGATCTGACTCTTAGAATCTTCACAAATGATTTATTATTGTAAATATATTATTGTATCTTTAAACAAATTATTTTTGTCATTTTACAGAATAAAACTTTTAATTTTCGTCTTCAGAAATGGAGAGATTATCAATTAGTTTGGGAGCCATCTGACTTTGGTGGAATAAAAGTTACTCGTGTGTCACCAAAAATAGTGTGGAAGCCTGACATAGTTCTCTTTAATAAGTAAGGGTTATTATTATTATTGACTTCATAAGTGCTCAGCTTAACTTCACAAAATAAGTGAGTTGGTCTGGAATGAATTTTTCAATAAATGTTATTTTTGGAAAAGATTTTTTAAGAAAATATTTAAAAGAAAACAAATTGTATAGTATAATTAATAACAAATTATCTCTGTACAAATTTTATATAACAAACAAAAATTATTAGTATTAATTTCAACTATGATTTTTAATATATCTTGAGATTTGAGTTACGTTGCTTGTATATACGTGGTGCGATCCATAAGTCCTTAGACTCGACAAGAAAGCAAAGTCCAATCAACTTTATTTTTTCAGAATCAGTACATTACATCAAAGTAAATCATTTCTCAATGTATGAGGCGTGTACATCAACATATTTGCGCCAGCGAGCAACAAACTCAGAAAACGCATTTTTGTTAAAATTGGGAGGTAAAGAATTGAGAATATCAATGACTTTCTCCTTGAGGACATCAACTGAATGAAAGTGGACACTTTTCAAATGTTTCCTTAGGTGTTTAAACAACGCAAAAATACTTGAGGCTAGGTCAGAGCTATAGGGGGGGTTGGAAACCAACTGAAAGCCACAGTCATCCACAGCAGTCAAAGTTGCTCGCGAAGTGTGATTGGATGCATTGTCTTGAAGGAGCCACAATGGGATCCCTCTTGGCTTCCTGCGAGACTTTCTCACATCGCGAAGTAATTCAACATAATACTCACTATTCATTATCAGTCCTTTCTCAAGGAAATCAGTTTTAATAATGCCATGGGAATCCCAGAACACAGTCAGCATTGCTGCTCGCTTGTGCGAGGTGCCGCTTCGAAGTTTTCGGGGAGCACTTCCACAGGGGAAGCACCACTCAGAAGATTGACACTTGCTCTCAGGCACATACAAGCTCACCGGGATTTCATCTTGTGTAACGACGTTGTTCATGAAGTGATCATTATGAATTTGACGCAATTCCAAATTGGCAGTGCAACACTGCAAACATTTGTCGCACATTTGACCGGATAGGAATCGGGGAACAAAACGTGAACACAGTTTGCGAACTCCAAATGATTGCAGAATATCATATGTAGAATAGTAGCTGATGGATAAACGCTGTACAAGTTCACGGATGCTTATTCGTCTCTCTTCTGACTCGATCTTCATGCACAAATCATTTATCCCGGGTAAAATTTCACATGGTCGTCCTGATCTCTCAGCATCAAAAACGGATTGTCGGCCATGTTTAAAGTCTCTGATCCAATTATACACTGTTTCACGTGATGGGCACTGGTCACCATAAGCTTCCTGACATGCTGCAAAATATCGCAGCTTTTAGTATTACGCAGGAGCAGATATTTTATCACGTTGCGATATTCGACGTTACAGTCCATGTCTACAGTAAAAAGTGAAATAATGGATGTAAGCACCACTCACACACACAGGTTGGGTATGGTGAGTCATATCTGTAACCAATGAGAGCTCATCCATTTATAATATCAACGGCATATACGTCATAATCTTATTTATCAACGAGTCTAAGGACTTAGGAATCGCACCACGTACGTATACAATATAATAGAAATGAACCGGTTTTCAGCTCCAACACCGGAAAACCGGATATCCGGTAAATTTTTAAACTCCGCAACCGACTTTAGACTCCGGAAAATATTTCTTGATTATTACTTTTTTTGAAGACTTGGAATAACCAATGAAGTTTAATTTCGTTCAATAAATTATTTTTTGTGATTTTCTGATGTCATTTTATTAATAAATTGCATCAACAATTACTACAGTTATTAACTGTAATGCATTTCTTACAATCATTATATTTTATACATCGTATTGTGTTTAATCATTCTTTGGTTTAAATGTTTAACTTTGTTTTCAATTTTTGCAAACCAGTACTGGCTCCAATTTTGACCGAATTCTACAAAAATTATGACACCAGCTGTGGTATCGCCCGGATTTAAAAAATTGAATCCGGTTCATCCGTACTAAATATATTATACTTTCAAAAAATTATAAATAATTATACAATAACATTGATGATGGTAATAAAATAATGTATTTCAATAAATACTCGACCTTAGGCAGAAAACACTTTCAGAAATATGTAATATTTTAATACTGTTAGGATTTTGTGGAGCTCACATAAATTTTTGAATTTTTATATTTACAATATTTAGCTAGTAAATCAAAAAAATATAACTATTCTTTATAATGGCAAAACTCTTTGATCAAGAGAATTTTTTTGTTCTTTTGTAGATGGGAAAATTACTAATACATTTTTCGGTGTTAAATCTAAATCAAAAAGAATTAACGAAGCTTCACAATTTTGTATTTTTAAATAAACTCAGTTTTCCGCAATACAAAGATTTAAACAAATGAATTAAATCGTTATATTACACGCCCCCTATTTTTAAGATGCAAAGACAGACACAGTCCGAACAACTGGGAGTACTGGAATCGAACACCGCAGCCGCGCCTGTGCAATTATAGTCTTCGTAACGCGCCGGTCTGCGGATCGTCCTGCGAGGTCGACTTTCTGATGTTGATTCACCGCCTGAGTCTTCATGTTCCACTCTCTCGAGTTTGCTACTTCTGCGTCTAGAGAACTCACGTTATTATCATTATTACTGTCTCTTCTATCGTTGATCTCGTCATCCTCCGGAGTTTTATCTTCTGGCGGTGCCCTACGCACATGGCTGATGTGATAAGGCATCCCGTTGACTTTCACTTGTTGCGGTAAATTTGTCCATGTTACCGTTGCGCGTTTCCATTTTGTTGTACAAGTGTATGGCGGTGCGGGCTTCACGAAAACTTCATCACCGACCGCAAGATCCTGATGGGGCACCGTCTCATGATGTCCTATGTTGGCTTGACTGAACGTCTTCGCTTATGGCAATCTTTGCTTTCTGGCAAACACGGTTGATGCAGGAATTATTCCTTCCTTATTCGGAGTCGCATTGTACCAGGCGATCATTTCCTCGACTTGACCCCCACATCGGGCAACCATTCTCTTGATTGTTCTATGGCAATGTTCGACAACGACATTACCATTCGGCCGGTTGGCACATCGAAAGGGCACATTAATCCCGAATCGGTTGAGCAACCTTGTTCGCCCTCACCCTTGAAAGTACTATAATTGTCAATAATTACTTCTTCCGGTGGTCCAAATTCAAAAAAACACTAGGCATGACTGCGCACACATCTGCTTCTCCCCCTGAACAAAGTCGCTGCCATACTGTGAAACGTCCTGGAGCGCAATCAATTATAGAGAGAAATTTCAATGTCCCCATTTGAACTACATCCAATCTCTGCCATGTTTTCTTTACACATAGTTCTCCCTTGTCCCACTGCACGGTGCGGGATCGATAGACTCACACTGACTGCATTCTTTCACCTTGACTTATTCTTCCGTAACTCTTCCGGGCCCCCAGATTTTTCTCGCCAAAAACATGGTGCATTTCGTGCCAAAGGGGTGAATGTTGTGAAGCTGCTTCAGGCCATCAGTAGCCCCACCCTGCTCTATAGATGCTTGCCAACCACTGACTCGGTCTCGAGTTGATGCATCTGCCTTATTCACCTCTGTGCGAATGATGGTTAATTTTATGGTCAGATTCTCTTCTTTTACGACTTGTCCGAACAAATTGATACTCCTTTTGATTAACAACTCGATCATTGCTTGAGATTTGAACGGCTCCGTTCCGTTAAGCGCTGCTGACAGCCACTTATACACTGTTGCCGAATCTGTGAGCATTTCGATCTCACTAAGTCCCCACCTCAACAGCCTCTCCCAGGGCTTAATTTGCGGCATCCAATTTTGCCAGATTGATGTGACTGCTGTCGTCTTTAGCCATTAACCAACAGGAGTCTTCGACTATAATGCCACCGATCTCCACATACACCCCAACCGCGATCGAACTCGCGTCAGACCATACTCGTTCCTGTGTCGTTTTTGGTAATTCCCAACGGCATCTGGTGGGATCTTCCATCTTAATCCTTGCCTCTAAATTCCGGGCAATGGCATTTTTTCTTGGTTCCATTTCTGAATTCCAATCTCCTCCACTCGCCATCCTCTTCAACATGCCGCATGCTGGTCGTAACCAACTACACATGGGATAGTGTTCAACAAGGCGGCCTGTCCACGCGAACAGACCTCGGGGAGTTAACCGATTCGGCAGCTCTTGAATAGTTTCGTCTCGTTTCCATAGAAGATTTCGGGTGGATGGCGCTGATACCGACAGTCCCAGCACTCGGCCAACATTTATCGGCACTGGAGCTTTGCCTCCAATCCAAAACTCTAGAACACTGTCATTAATCTCTCTGTGGTTTTTTTTGAAGTATCTACAATAATAAGCATAAGAGTATTTGAGTATAATAAGTATAATAAGTATTTGTGTTACCGTAAATCAGTGAGCCCGATTTCAAAACGTATCGTAATATTCTCCGCATGATCTTTGGTGCGATATTTAGGCCAAACCCCAGTCTGGTTAAATACCATGACCCACCCTGATGCCGCACCACTTGATATGGCCATAATGATGGATAAACCCTGATCTGCAAATATGCTTGTTGGAGGTCCACGATCGCTAACTGATTACCCATGCGGCGCCAGTTCCTGATTTTCTCCGCACAAAAGAGACTCCCTGCTGTATGTCTAGAGACAAACCCGTTCAGTTCTCGATAATCCAGAACTGGACGAATCTTCTCTTATGCCTCCTGCACAATTTCCATGAGAGTGTTGGACGCAGCTGGCCCTCGCATTCTATCAACCATTCTCTCTTTTTCCACTCTTCTAATTCTTTATTAATTTCTTCTTCGTGCAGTTTACCTGACGCAAATTCTGCCACTTTCTCGTATACTGGCGGNNNNCTCTTTCCAGTTCCACTTCACCGACCAGTTTTTTCCATAGAATTGTACCGTAAAATCTGGATCTACTCTGCATGCTGGCGCCTCGATTTGATCCACTGATGCTGATCCTCCCCCCGATGTTGTTGATTCTGCTTCTATTTGCGCTTCATTCCTGATTTTCTGTCGCAACTTGTCCGTTCCTGTGATAGCCTCTTCTCCATCGCCACCGAATTTTGGTGATTTCCCATTAATGCCAATTTGAACGCCACCTAGTTGAGTCACCACGTCCATTCCCAACAGTAGCTCTGCCCCGATTCCGCTCAAATTTTCTATTAAAAGAACCCAACAGGTCAATGTTTTTCCACTTACTTCTATCTTAAACCAGGCTCCGTTTTAAATTACTGTCGGGCCTAGAACTGTCTGCAGCTTCTCTGATATTTGCTCTACTTTTCTAGAATTCACATATCTCCTCTCCATCATTGCAGTTGAGCACCCGGTGTCCAGCAGGGCCCACACAATGTGCCCTTAGACACGCATTTAAATAATTGGTAATTGAGCGCTATGATGTACCAGTTCCCCACTCGCGCACCAGTGATTTTAATGTACTTATTTCTTTATGATGATGATGATTTATAAAAAATTTTGCGATCATAGGAATTCATCCAATTATTAATTTCCATGAAAATCCCAATATTGTATATTTGAACGCCATCTATATGTTGATAAAATTTGAGAAACAACAACTTTTGATATCGTAAAAATTACATATACTCCAATTAAACCGGCACAAACTTGACCAAAAAATATAAATTTTCCCCATATTCTTTTCATCGTATTCATAGTTGCTCTTTGGTAATGGTCTATTCTCAAAAAATTATCGTAGTTTACTTTTCCTACTTCATAAGGTAAAACGGTATTAATGATTTCATTCATTACTCTTTCTTTTTTAGAAGGGAATAAGAAATTTCGTCTTGAATTTTCAATTTCTTCTGGTTAATAAATACCAATTATTGACATTTGATCTAAAGATGTAAAATTTATTAAATATTCTAATTTTGTTAAATCTAAGTTTTCGATGCCTTTAACTTCTTTTTAATTTGGTAAGGAAATCCACATTTCTGGTGTTAATCGATATAAAGGTGCTGTTATCTCATTACATCGTAATTTTCTAGGTCTTGTTCCATTTTTCACCAAAATTCATGTTATAGGTTCTATAAATCTTAGTTCACCTTTATAACTAACTGGAAGTTCATTTTTACATTCATTACAGTCTGAGTCATATAATTATCACTTTTTTAAATAAAGCCCTATCTTTTCTATTATTTAAGATATATCTCTGTAATTTAGTATATATATATATATATATATATATATATATATATA
>MQRK01250714.1:3852-15539 GCA_001938485.1 Girardia tigrina
TATATATAATATAATTAATAAGATAAATAGGGTAAACAAGATTTATTTAACCCCATAATTAAAACAAAAATACATAATATTGATTTTAAACTAAAATTGATTTTAACACAAATTCTTATCCTTAACATTATTGTAGTTACGATTATTTATTATTATTATCATTTCTTATAATTTATATTATTATTTCTCAGTAATCATATATTAGAATTATTATTATGATGACGATAATTATTATTACTCATATCATTATTATCATTATTATTTTTTCTTTTTCCAATATTATTTTAATTCATATCATTAATTTTATTTTTATTAAATTTTAGTAATATTATAAACTTTCGACTGGTTACTAATTAATATCCTTGTTATTTATTATATCGATGGTTAGGCCCTACATATCCCTTAAGGTGGTAAATAAACGTAGAAGAATATCGAGGGCGATATTTTTCTATTGGGGGGAGATTTTTTGGGATTTCAAAATATAAATTCAAATTTTTAATCAAAAATTAAAAAAAAATTTTATTAAAAATAATTCTCTGTTAAAAATCAATAATTTTCAATTTATATTATTTTAATAAAATTTGTAGAATAATTATAAATATTTTGAGATTTGTTTTAGTTATTCAATTTTCAAGGTTAGAAAAAGCTAGTTGGAATACATCCGGTAGCTAGTTGGCTACGTCCGTCATGTTCATACCTTAAACGACTTAGTGAGGGAAGGTGGGATGAAAAGATAGACGAAGAATTATTTGAGAAGATTAAATGGGTTTTAAAGACAGTGAGGGAGAGTGATCCTTGCAGAGGTTTATGGACCATTGATGACTGCAGGGAAGGTATTATATGGTGCGACGCAAGTTCAATAGCCATTGGTGCAGCGTTAGAAGTCAATGTAGCGCCCTACTTATGTCGTGAATATTTTTATGTCTTTTATTTTTGTGATAAATTTTATTCCTGGTTTAATGTACAAATGTAATTTTTTTTAGTTTGACCATGTAAAACAGCATGTTATTTTTTTGAACTTTATTTTTGTCAAGTCTAAAAAGTAATTTATTTATTTATTTTTTTAACGCAAGTAAGAAATTAAATGATCAAATAAAGAAAATTTAAAAGAAGGTAAAAGAAAGAAAGTTAAAAATCAAAAGAAAGGAAGAATCTACTGAATCTACTGGAAAAAAAGTTAAATGAATTTATTTTTAATTATTTTATGATTCGATTACTTTTACGGCTAATCTAATTCGATATTTATTCCTTTAGCTCGTTAGGAATCATTTCTAATTCAGTGAAGCAGTTACAAACATCAACTGTCATACTTTGTCTAAATCTCGATATACAGTTTTCTATATTTAAAGAAAGTTTGTCAGTTTGATCAACAATAGTTCGTGTCACATAAAAATTTTGGAGACTCAAAAGACTAAAATCAACGGAAGATTCGCTTTATACTCATCATCTTTCCGTAATTAATCGGATATACATTATACGACGGTAATTCATACATAATATGAATTAAAATTTAAAATCCAAGAAATCAATACAATTGAATTTCAGAATTAAATAATTTTCTGAAAGTCAAATATCATTAACCAGCCATTAATTTACCGGAATACAATAAAAGAAATTATTATTACTATTATCATTATCAGAATTATTAGTTCTGATTTCATTAACGGATCTTGGTCCTAATATTCGTATACAAATATACTACATTCCTCAGCCATTAATTTACCGGAATACAATAAAAGAAATTATTATTACTATTATCATTATCAGAATTATTAGTTCTGATTTCATTAACGGATCTTGATCCTAATATTCGTATACAAATATTCTACATTCCTCAGCCATTAATTTATCGGAATACAATAACAGAAATTGTTGTTTCACAATATTGTCAGATATTTTAAGAAGCAATCTTAAAAGAAGCAATTTAAAATAACGTTATTTTATCCATTCTTTCCCATGTAACTCATTTCGTTTTACTGTGATCTGTTTTAATTACTTTTTTTTGTCCTTCCATTTGTGTTTGATAATTAAGAGTTTTGATTATTTTGTCTTTTTATTCATTTCATTTATTTTTGTAACAGCAATTTCAAGTTCACAACAGCTGAACTTTACTTTGCTCTTACAGTCAAAGGGAACATAATCGAGGACGCATCATGGTTGAGAAAAACTGATGATTCTAGACATATTAATGTAGCAGAACTAGAAGCAGTTGTAAAGGTTTTTAACTTATATGTGACATGGGGTTTAAGGAGCGTGATAGTTGTGAAGGCAGAGCTCATTCTTTAAATTTTTGAATAATTAATTTTTGTAAATAATATCTAAATTAAGAAAAATATTTAAAATCAAAAGTTCTAAAACAATTATAACTAAATATCTTAATTAATTTAAAAAAAAAGAGTTATTTTTATAAATAATTGAATTTTAATTATTTTGCATTTATTTTAAAAATTATTTCGAAGAATAACTTTATGAAATTTTTGATGTCAGAGATGTAATAAAAAAAAGATAATTTAGATTTAAAAAACAGGTAGAAATTAAAAACTGATATTAAAAATTTTATAATTAATGAATCAATATTAAATAATAATAAATTAAAATATTGCTTAAATAAAATATTTTGGTATTTTAAATTCATCAAGTGTATTTTAAATCGTAAATTGTATTATAAATCGTAAATTTTATTTTATATTCGCAAATTGTATTTTTAAATTTAAATATTGATAATAAATAATACTTTAAACTCTTTTGTTTGGTTAAAATAAATTTTGATTTTACACTGATTTTAAATTAAATTTTATCAAGTAATAGAATAATCTATAAAATTAAGGGAAAATTTTAATTTCTAAAATCACATTTTTAGAAATAGAATATCAGTATTTATAATTCCATATTTTTATATATAAGAAATTTGGTCGAAAGAAACAAAAAGTTCCTCAAGAAAAATTGTTTAAATAATTGTTATTTGTGTTATTAATAAATTTTTGGTGTTAATGAATTATAATATTGATCAAGAACCCAACAATAGTAAAATCGGATATTAAGTCAGTAGTTTCGTTGATAACCTCGACAATCTCAGATCGAAAAAAATTAAATACCAAGGCTTCATCTGAGCTTTTAATAAAACGAAGACTTCGATGATCAAGGAACTGTGTCAGGAGTATGAGATCGAGTTTGTTAGTAGCGAAGATAACAAGGCGGACGAGTTGACAAGAATCCCAAAACAATTAAGAAGAAGCAATTGTTTTTTAACGGTGGCGGACGATCTACTCAAGCTGCAGCAAATTCATGATAAGTGTCATTTAGGCACAAACAGAATGCGATATCTATTTGCGAAGTAAGGAATGGGTGTGTCAAACGCGGATATCAAGGATCTGATTTCAAGATGTCAAAAATGTCAATCCATCGATCCTGCACCCGTAAAATGGAAAACCGGTAGGCTGAGTATCAATGAAAACTGGACAAGACTTTCTGCAGATATTACAAAGTACGATCAACAAAAATTTTTAAGTGTAATCGATTGTGGTCCTTCTCGCTTTGCGATATGGAAATTAATTAAGGCTGAAGACGTCAAGTCAATTGTCTCAGAATTCTCAAGTTTGTTCTGTGAACGCGGGTCTCCCAAGGAACTAATTATCGATAATTATACCACATTTCATTCGGTATAATTCAACAAGCTAATGGAAAAGTGGAACGTTCGAGTCATGTATCGTGCCATCAATCGACCCACCTGCAACAGAATAATAGAAAGGAATCATAGAACAATCCAGATCAAATATCAGCATATTGGGAGTTTTATGGTGGTATAACACGCCGTCTGAAGGAAAAGAAACTCCAAGCTCGGCGCTGTATAGGTATTTGCTTATAGGGTTAGATATAATTGGAAGAAGTGAAAAGGAACCGTTTTGTGGAAATCCAGATTATATTGAGAATCATTTAGTGTGGGTAAAACCGGAAAACAGTACACCATATACACAGCAATGGGCCAAGGGTGTTGTCGGGAAAAGAATAGATCAAAGGAAATATCTAGTAAATTGCAACGGATTTTGCGGTCCAAGACATATCGCAGACATTCGACCTAGACAGCCTGACTTTGTTGAAAATTCCATGTCATACTATATGAATATGGAGGAAACTGCATCACTACCAGACAATCAAACACAAGAGGAACAATCATTGAACAGTAGGCCTAGTAGAGAAAGACGAATAACATCTTATCTAAATGATTACATTGTGGATTCAGATTCTTCTGTGGACGAATCTGTTGGGAGTTTTGGATATTAGATATTTTGATTATTTAAAATATTTAATATATGCTTTTTTGATAAATATTTTATTTAAATATTATCAATTAAATAGTGTTTTGAAAATAAACTTTTCACATGTTACATTCTGAAAACTTTTTTTCAATGACAATACTGAGGCATATTTTAAATTTTGGAAATGTTTTTCTCGCAATCAGATGAAAATATTTTCGGATGGTCGTTGTTCGCCTTTTAAGTTATATTATTATATAAAAAATTTAGCTTTCAAAAGGAAATTCTTAGTTTTGTTAAAGTAAAGTTTAAAAAAGTAGTTGTTTAAATAATCACTAGTTAATGATTCATTTAAATATTTTTTAATGGATATTTCTGATGTCTCATGGCGACCACAAACAAGTCAATATGATTGATGTTTGTGTGTTTATGGAGATAAAGAAAGATGAAGAATTGTTGCTAAACTTCCTCAATCAGCTCAAGTAGAGTTATCCCCGAAAGTTACTTTTTCGATAAGATCTTTGTGATTCAGCTGAAAAACTAAATGAACGATACTACTACATTGACCTTCGAGTGAGAAAAATGTTGCTTGAAGTATTTGGAAATCAAATCTCAAAAGAAAAAATAATTCCAATGTCATCGTTCATGAGTTGCAAAATACTGTTGGATAAATAATAAAATGTTATCGAATAATAGTAGATTACTATTATTTTTCTTAATTATTTGATAAGTTTTTTAATTTAATTATTTTTATTTCTATTTATAAAATAAATAGTACAAAAATATTATTATTAATATCATATTATTTATAATTTTAAAGTTTAAAAATTAAGAAAGGCATAGAGGCCAAAAGGGCAAATATTATTAAGAATCATAGAGTATAATGTGTATCAAAGGTCCAAAAATTGGACAATATAAATAGCAGTGCAAGATAAATAACGCCTGATAGTTTTGATTAAAATTTAGATACGAAGTTCTTGATCAGATTTCAGAAGAATTTTAAGAAGCCCTTTTAATTATTGGAAGAGAAATTATCAAATTAGTGGTTAAATATTATTTAAGGAGAATTAAAATTTGGAAGAATTATTAATTGTGAAATATCGTTTGATTTACGAATAAGTCGGAAGGAAATTAGAGAAAGAAGAAATTCAAATTCTGGAATAATAGTTCTATTCAAATAATAGTTCTATTTATATTTTGAAAATTTTTAAATTAATTTAAGAAATTTTTAGTAAAAGTTTTCTTTAAAATCATATTCGTATTTAAATCAAAATCTACTACAAATAAACTGATTTTTGATATTGAAGGGTGGCCTCCTCATTTAATACACACACCTAAAAATTGTTAGGCTATTTTTTTAATTATACAAATTGTAACTATTGTAATTAATCAATAAATTTATTTGAAAAAAAGTCTTATTGTTGTGATAAATACACAAGTTACCTCCCAACCCTTGTCATTTGGAAGCATTGACAAGTGATGTGGGCCTTCCAGGTTCGAGACCAGGTAAACAAACTAAGCTTTCGTGGGTATCGTTTAATGAATAAACCAACACTATACAAGGAGATTCGTCATGCAATACCATAATCAATAATATAGAAATCAATAA
Source organism: Girardia tigrina (assembly GCA_001938485.1). Classification (NCBI taxonomy): domain Eukaryota; kingdom Metazoa; phylum Platyhelminthes; order Tricladida; family Dugesiidae; genus Girardia; species Girardia tigrina. The sequence continues at coordinate 9,715 of MQRK01250714.1, forward strand.
CGCCACAATAGAATATCCATATAAAATAACTGTCACACTGTGAAACTTGAATCACCATAGTATACATTAGAAAATTACAAAAATGTTCGATATTCGTAAAAAACTTTAATAAATATACAAACCATTTTCATTTACGTGATGTCATTACGCTATGGTAGAAAGGGTTTAGTAACCAAAGGCAGAGAATTATCATAAGTTAAAAAAATAGTGATTTTTATTATCAAATACAAACAATGGAAAAAATATGTCACTCTTGATTGGTAAATTAAAAAGTAATTTTATTAATTATAAAATACAAATATCGCTGGAAGTATTCTCATTTCCAGGCAATTATAGCCGAGTTTCTTGGAGAAATCGATGCATCGAATATTTCATAAATATTGGCATTAATATCTAAAAGTATAATCACAATCTCAGCAGTCAGTTAAAAAATAATTTAAAGAGGTAAAACTAATCAAAAAAATGACAAAGTTAATGGCTGTACCATGCTCTCGGAGAAACATCACTCGATCAATCAACAATAAGGCTTCAACGACTGGACCGAGCATCAACCGACAACAGTAGAATACTATCACTTGTCTCCAATCATCTTCGATTCTTTTTAGTGCCAGAGATGATTCACTTTCTGATAACTCACTTGGAGTTATAAGTGCTCTGGTCAGCAACTGACGAGCGTATCTGGCAACGGCAACAGATTATTATTCAATGTTTAAATTCTACTATGTTATTATTCTGCCAGTACTATACGATCTTAGATCATAGATTAAGTAAAAGCATTGATGAATAGGAATATACGACTAAACTAATGTCCAAATTGACATTATTTTACCGATTTTTTTTAGAATATCTTCATGATTGTGAGGAATATTTTAAATTTTGTGTGTTGAGTTTAGTGTTTGGAAATGTGTTTCTCCCACCCAGATGGAAAATTGGTATTTTGGATGTTCGCGATGAATAGCATAGTTTGCATTTTAAATTTCAACATAAGATATTTTAAAAAAATTAAATATTAAATTGTTTCAAATTTTAATATCAAAAATTTAAATAAAGTAAATAACTTTTAACTTGTTTTTAATTTTAAGTAAATAAATGTCTTTCTTTACATAAAGTCATTTTTAAAATTAAATTAATCTTTAGATAAAATTATTACCGATATTATAAAAGTAGAATTTTTAAAAATAAAATCTGAAATGATTTAAAACGAAAATTTGTTCGAATAATTGTTTATTAAAAGACATTAACAAAAATTTATGAATTTAGAACGATGTTAAATTCTGAAAGCTTCGCTGAGAGTTGTCCAAAAGACAATACGATTTGTAATGAAAATAAATGTTCGAAAACGCATTTTAGTGTTCTTTTTATTATTAATATGAAGACAATGGAAGATGAAATATTCAATTGAAAGCACATTTTCGACTGCGTTTTTGAAATGAAATTATTAGATCTTTCGACAAGTTCTGTCGTATGACCTCAATATTAATACGTAAGATAGTAATTTGTGTTTTCCAATTCATTTAAAATGAACAATTCGAGATGTTTTTCTTGTACATATTGATTTTTTGATTATTCGCTTTCCCTTAACAAGCACCGGTCTCTTTCTTGACTAATTCGTTCAAATCATTCATTTGTCGACGATGCATTTTAAATTGAGTTTTTCTTTGGGTTATAGAAGCTTAAGTTATATTTATCATTTAATTTAAGTGTCAGAGTAGATGAAGAAAGTTATCTAAGCTCAAAATACACTCTTTTTCTGACGATTTTTTAGTTTTTCTAGATTAAAATAACTTCTCTCAAAAAAACAGCAATTTTGACATTGTATATGTTAAAAAATACTTTTTTTTGTTTAATAAACGATTTTTAATGGTTATGTTTTCTAATTAGTAATTTTGTAATTTTGTCTCTTTAATTAAAAGTTCATTGTTTTTATGGGTCAAAATTTTAAGTATATTTAGAATTCATTGTTTATAGGTCATTTTTAGATTTATTAGGTCTAGTTTATGTGTCAATTTTTGGTTGCCCTACACATGACATACACCAAAACAATATTTAAAATTAACTACCTTTACCAATTCTACAAATAAGAAAATAGCATAACTTTACTTACATTTTTTGCATCGTAATAACAACTGAAAATAACAAGACCATAATTAGCCTGATTTAATATTTCATTACACAAAGATTAACTTTCGCAATATAATATAACATAATGTTATTTGGAATATAATCTGAACGTGTTTAAACAAAATTTTGATATATACAAGCATTTATTATTGTTAAGAATGTTTTGCCATATTGTTTTTTAGTAGTTTTTAGAATAAATTGTAGGTTAAATGTTCTTTATGGATGACAATACATCCTTAAAAGGCCGAGCATAGACATGCAGTGTTTAGTCACTAGATATTCACTAATCAAAAGATTCGTCGCCATTCGTCACTATCAATGTTCAATCAAGTTTGAAACAAAGGGATTACTTTTGTTGGACTGTTGCCCGGCTCACCCTCCCGCAGAAGAACTTGTTTCAAATGACGACAAGATCAAAGTTGTGTACCTACTTTAAATTAATTTAAACGCACCGCTTAGGTGAAGTTAAATCAATACGTTTAAGCAACTTTACCGTAAAAAATGTTACTTAAAATGGTCAGACAAGTCAGCATCGAACATTTTATCACAAAAATGATTTACTTGGTTGCAGAATTTTGGGACTCAGTAACTACATTCACCTTTAGAAATTGTTGGCGCAAAGGGTTTAAGTTTCTTTATCCAAACAATGCAACCAACAACAGTTCACAGCCTGAAGACATCAATGAGTTGCTTGAAGAACCCAATGAGCTAGTCAATCTTTCTGATTTGCTTCACGAACTCAATATCGATTCACCAGCTGCTGATGCGTGGTTACAATGTGACAACTCAGAACCCATGTTTAAGATGCTATCAGATTAATCAATTGTTGCACTCGTCACTCAGACAAACACAACAGCCAATGATACTGGAGAGGATAGTCCTAAGGATGATGACGGTGGTGGAGTTGTGATTCCCGTTCCAACTGCTGCAGAAACCATCAAAGAAATCGAAACAGCAATCCTCTACTTTGAAAGTAAGCCGAATAATTTTGCTAAGCTTCTCATGATGAAGAGACTTATTTCTGATATCAAACTTCAAAATTAACCAAAACAGAAAAGAATCACAGACTTTTTTACAAGTAAATACATAATAGACTAAACACTAACACAAAATGACTGTGATTAAATTTTAGGACTGTACATTTAATTGGAATAAATAAATTTATTGGAACCGTCTATAAAGTTAAATACATATGAACCATTTTACTATGAACCACTTGTATTAAGATATTTTTAAATAAGCGTTGAGTATGCCTTATTTTGGATGTGTAACTGTCCTAAAATTTCATATTTTACAAATACCCAATTTTATAATGCTACAAATGCTAACTTTCAGTAAATCGCGGTTATCTAAACCACGGGTTAAATTAATGGTTCCCAGCAACCGCGGTTTACTGAGGGGGGGGAATGTACAATTTTTTTTCAAATTTATCTTTGGCATTATTTATTTGATATTGATATATATATATCGATTTATTTATAGGATTATATGGACTACGAGATTACAAAGCTTGAAATCCGTGTGTTTCAGCGTCACTATTGGAAGAAAGGCTTGACAACATGATTTTCAAGGTAATTTTCAAAGTTGAAGGTACACAAACGAACTAGATCCACACGAACTCGCCAAAGCACAAGCCGATAAGAGTCCAAAGTTGCCGTCAACTGCTACAGAATCCACGAGATGACCGCTTTTGGAAACGAATTGTGATGTCGGACGAGAAGTGGGTCTACTTGGTCAACCGCAACCGAGACAATCGATGAGTTCCGCCAGGTCAAGCAACGCCGTCAGTTCCATAACAAGATCGATTTGGCTTGAAAATCATATTGTGCGTCTGGTGGAACTTTGAGTTTGTTCAGAACGGCCAGGCCATCAATGCAGAGCTTTATTGTCAACAGCTGGACCGTGTCTACGAGAAGCTCAATAGAAGTACGCTGCCTTAATCAACCGAAAACGTGCACTGCTTCAGCAAGACAATACCAAGCCGCATACCGCCAAGAAGACCACGAGCAGGTTCCAAGAGTTGGATGGAGTCGAAATCCTATCGCATCCTGCTTACAGCCCTGATTGTGCTCCATCTGACTATGGTCTCTTCCAATCCATGCAACACTTCTTGAAAGGCCGCCGATTCAAAGCATTCGATGAAGTTCGATGTCAAGAGTTCTCCAATTCGAAGCAGCCTTGATGGTACTTTGACCAGATCCTAAAGCTTGCAGACCGTTGGCAGAAAGTAATCGAAAACGATGGACTGTACTTTGAAGATTAATTGTTATTTATTTAAAATAAATTCTTGCACAAAAAATTGTATTTTTCATTCTTGATCGGGAACTTTTAGGACAATTTATTATCATTTCCACAAAAGACATTGAAATCAAGATTTAAGTTTCGGTATGGATTTTGAAAAATTAACTAAAAAATATATGTAGAGTTACCTTAAAAATCTGCTGAATTTAATTAAAATAAAAGTAAGAAAGTATATTAAGAAATTAATTGTTGGTCTGTAATTTTTAATTAGAAAATAAAGTTGTTGTAAATATTATCTAATATTTAAATTCATAAAATATTATTAATAATATAACCGTTAATAACAAAACATACGAATGAAACTTTTGCTTCAAAGAGCAGTTTCGGTCACAATCATATTTAACCGCTTTCAACCGGGACCTACCAAATCGTTCAGACAGGTCGCGATTGCAGATGATCTCCTGGAAAGCGGCACGGAATAGCTGAGATTCAAGTGATTTCATGTGATCGTAGCTCACAGTAGCGAGATTCAATTTGTGGAAATAGTCATCCTTAAAGTGACATGCGGACTCAAGAATCTCATATGTGAGCGGTAGATGGAGAATGTCACGACATCGTGCACTCATAAGAGGAAGACTCGTAGAAGTGTCAATGAGGCACTTGTGGTAACAACAACTCGTTAGAATCAATACAGAGCAGCTTGACAAACGACAAAACATATCAATCATTGTAGGTGCTAATTCACCGCAACTGTGGAGACCATTAATCAGATACCGATCGAACTCACTGAACATATGGAGAACGAATCAATCATTATTGTGACAGAATCGAAATTAAAAAAAAGCTTCTCATAAAATGATTGAAATAAAAATGCAAAGAAATGGAAAAGTAAATATAATTTATTATTCAGTTGATAAAATAGTCGACAAATCTGATTCAATAATAATCATCAATTCATATTATAGGCCTAAATTTTCATTTAACAAATAAAAAGCACCTTTGTGTAATAACTTTCAGGTACTACTTAGAGGGGATAAAATATTTTAAAAAATCTAAGATTATATAACTATTTATGTAAATAATCTTTTCAGTTGGTTTACCATTTGGATTTTAAATTAAAATTTTTTGATCTTGTGAGGAATATTTTGAGAATATGTTTTGCAATAAATCACATACTCCTTTAGGATTGTGTTCGGACATTGTTTATCAATACACATGTAATGGGTGCAATGCCACATATATCGGAGAGACTGCCCGTCATCTCTGCAAACGAGTCCAAGAACACAGTCAAAAAGGGGGAAAGAGTGATATTGCTGAGCATAAAAAAACGTGTAAATGTAATAAGAGCATAAATGATTTTAAGATTTTGTGCAAGCATTTTAAAAATTATTGGGAGAGAGTGTCATGTGAAGCATTGTTGATAAGATCATGTGATCCTAAAATCAATGTTCAAACAGCATTCT
>MQRK01250716.1:16652-27336 GCA_001938485.1 Girardia tigrina
CTGATATTAGAATGAATGCGATTTTTGTAACCGTAATTTCTTAAATATCATTTTGTCTCGAGATATGATTTTCAAACTTTGCATTAAACAGAAATAAAAACTTTTGTTATACGATTTTTATACTCAAAACACTGAAATTTTCAATAAAAATGCTTTCAGAAAAAAGTCGCGTGATCTAATAACATTGAACCCCCGGCAAGAGAGGGCCGCGAAGCGGACCGAGCGCGCTAGTAAATTTTATAAATAATATATATACTGATGGAAAAATTAATTCAATATTTTAATTTTCTGCAAGATTTTTTGAACAATTTATTATTTTTATTTCAATATTCGAATAATTATCAATTATATTACGAGTCTTAATAAGTAATGTTTAAAATGAATTAATTTTATTGTTTAAATATTATAATTGTAATTGAAATATTTTAAATTTATTAAAATGGAAAAATTAATTTAACATTTTTAATTATAATATATAATGAAGATTTATTTTATTGATTTTAGATGAATATGGATTATTTAAAAAGAAAAGTAATAGAATTAAGAGGTTTTGGAAGAAAATTTCTAGAAATTGGTTTGGAATTAGGTATAACAGAAGAAAGGCTATAAATCTTTATCATTATAAAAGTAAAATTTGCAAATGTAAACCTGGTCCAAAATGTATTATTGATAAAATAAAATCATTATTAATTAAAAGAGCAATCGAAAAAATAATGAAAGTGGAGTAAAAGTTACATGTAATAAGATAATTGCTGATACTGGCCTTACCATTTCTAGAAGAACACTTTATAATTGGATGATTAATCATGATTTTAAGTATAGAAAGGTGGTACAAAAGATATCTTTATCTAAGAAACATAAAAAATCAAGAATTAACAGTGCCTCAGAATGGTTAGATAACAATATCAATTTCGAAAATACTGTATTTTCAGATGAAAAAAGATTTAGTCTGGATGGTCCAGATAGTTGGTAGTTATTTATTTATTTATTATTTAATATATTCAAGTAACATTATTTTCTCAACAGGAAAACATTCACAAGAAAATACAAAGTTCTGTATAGACGTAGACGTCAAATGGGAGGGGGAGGTATTATGTTTTTGGGAATGATCATGCCAAAGGGTTTATTGGCTGTAAAAGAAGTTATCGGAAGCCTCAATTCTGAAAAATATATCGACCTATTGGAAGGTTTTGCTATACCATGCATGAAATTAAATAACAAAGCAAATTTTAATTTTATTCAGGATAATTGTAGTTCGCATGTCTATAAGAAAACAGTGAATTACCTTAAAACTCAACCATTTCAAACAATATCTTTTCCTTCTTTGTCTCCAGACTTAAACATTATGGAGAATGTTTGGAAAGCTATGAGTGACATTGTTTATAATCAAAATCAGCCAAGAAATGTGGCTGAATTACGAAAATTAGTATGGCATGCTCACGATGAAATTAACAGCACAAAAAATAATGAAATGCTTAAATTAATCAGTACATATCGATCAAGGTTGACAAAGGTCTTGAAATATAATGGAAACTTAATAAATTAACATCTTGTGTTTAAATAAATGTTTTTGTTAAATTAATTTTTCCATTTCAACATGTTTAATAAAAATAAAATGTACATATTTTAAATAAATAAAAGCATGAATTCATTTTAATTAATTGTTACGAAGTGTATATTATCATTAACAATTACTCCAAATTCTGAGTGAATGTAATAAATATTACAAAAGTAATTTAAAAAAATTAAAATGTTTAATTAATTTTTCCATCAGTATATTAAACAGAAAGATTTAATAAAATTTCTCTGAAAAAAAATTATCTCTTATAAGACCTTTGAAGGTTGATGGTAGAGATTTAATTACTGTCTTATAAGACGGGAAGAAGTTATAAATAAAATATTTTATTTGAAATAATAAGTAAATTAATAATACTCCCTCTGTCCGAAAATAAGAGTCACATTTCTAATGGGATTCCCATATGAAATGTGACTCTTAATTTCGAACAGAGGGAGTAATAATTGATTAATCGTAAATAAATAATACATCTTAATTTACAAATTATTCGTACTAATTATAAATTATTAAAATATTCATATATCAAATATACATAAACGATGGTTCTAGAACTTGAGTTTTGATCTTTCCCATTGACTTCTGTGATCGACCTTTGATCCACGGATTTATTAAAATTATTTATAAATTGTGAGGAATCGTACTTGAATTCTGATATTTTATTTAATTATTAAAATACATTGTTATTCACTATATTAACCAATTGCTCCTTCAAATGTTTTACAAGTATTTCTCAGATCTGATCTACCGATATTGATCGATATTGGTTCATTTATCGGCTCATCAATGAATGTGTTGATCTGATCACCACTTCTGATCTGTTACAAATTAACTCAGAAATAATACAAATAAATATTCACTCTCAACATTAAATCTCGATAATTCATATTGATATATAACATATTTATATTATTTATCGATATTTTACTCAATTTTTGTGTTTGTGGATCATTTGAATTGTGATTCATAATTTGTTTGATCACATAATTATTGCGATTGATCGACATTAACAGCACAGATCCATCTCTAAATACATTTGTACAATTAACAAAGACAAATTTATCAGTGTTATAATTTCATACCTCATTTTTATTTCCATCAAACAATAATTATTGGGAAATATTTGTTTCCAAAAGAGTGTTGCTGTAATTGATGTATTTGTGTAATGTTTATTATATTTATTGTCCCTCCGTCTCTCATATGAATATTTATTTCCACGATACATAGATAATTCTGATGAAACAATTATTACAGAAATTATTAAATTTGTAGTATATTAATTGTATTAATAGTTTATAAAATATTATGACCATATTTGGATTCCTTCCAATCCCCGAGTTGCCCCGAAGACTGGACGGTGGTAGCAGAGGTGCGCACGGAAATTTGTGGGTGCTTGTACTTAATGTGCTTGGCCCATTTTGATATTTGAGGATTCAAGGAGATCATTTAAATAATTTTTATATTTGATAGTCTTTTCTAAAATCTATTTTAATCATTTATTGCCAATTTAAATCTCAATATCGATAAATCTGAAAGTTTTTCAAACCTCAATAATAATTAATCAAATTCAAATGTTCACATACCATAAAAACAATAATAATAAATAAAGCTAAAAAGTATTCAGAATAAATCGATCGAATGCAACTTGATAATAAATAGTGTATAATAAACTCTTAATAAATCGTTCAGAGACACTTCAACAATTTTTGTTGATTAAATTCTTTCGCAAGAAAATTGAAAAACAGAATATCATTTGATATACAGAAAAAGTGAAATAATTTCACTTATCTCAAAAAAATTCGAATTGACTACTTGCTCTGATTTGCTGACCAATCAGAAGGCGTTATTGATCCCAACAACCATTCTAATTTCTCTCACCGAGCATTTTTATTTTTGCACACATACCGGCCTTCACGATTTTAATTGGCACACCGATTATTCGGTAATTAGCAATTACTCGATGTGTCATTGCTTCTGTGTTCATTTAAAAATAATTAACATTATTAAATTTAAATTTGAACTATAATTTAAATTTCTGTTAATTTAATTTAAATCTCTTTTTTATTTTATTTTATTTAAATTTAACTACAATCGACTCCGGATAACTCGATGTGCTTGGGACTTCCGAAACTTATCGAGTTAATCGAATATCGAGATAAGCGAACAACAACATATTTCCCTTTCCCAATATCCTTGTGTTGAGAAAAATCAGTTATTCTTCTGTACAGGCATGATATACTACCGAATGTATATATCTGTAGAAGTTGATGTGTACAGTAATAAGTGTTAAAAAGCAATAATAAACAAATAATAATTTATACTAGGTTTCAACAACAAATCATAAAAGTATAAATACAGTAATAACGATAAATAAAATTAGTCCTTTATTCAATTAATTCACTTAACATTTTTAATGAGCAGCTCAGACATTATAATTATTGAGTAATTAATGTTTACTTCCATCTAGCAGAGACTACTTGATTTTGATGCCATTACTGTCAGTGTAAGGAGCATGGATATTTAAAACTAAAATTGAATTAATTATTGTATTGTATTATTTATTGTATATTAATGATTGTTCGAGGTAAAATCGAAATCTTTAGTTTCTCAACGAACTTGAAATAAAACAATCACACTTTTATAGAAAATGTCATTTTTATTTAACGAAGACAGATTTTCAAATTTCAAAAAGTTTGATTTATACAAATTTACAATTTTAAAAATTTAAACAAAATGTAATTTTTTTCACAACATATTACATTAATTAAATATTACATGTATTTTTTTAACATTTAATAAATTCACATAATAAATCGAAAATTATGTTTCTCAACTGGCCGTGCTTTTTTCGAGTTATGTGAATAATAATGCAGTAGGGATTCACAGATTTTATCGAGTAAAGCGGTTTATCGAGTTATCCGGTGTTACTGCAATGTAAATGTATGCACTCTCAACCGGGACAACCACAACATATCGAGTAAACCGTATTATCGAGTTATTCGGAGTCTACTGTCTTTTAAAATTATATTTTTTTAAAATACATCTTTTAAAATTATATTTCTTATTTGTAATAATATCATTTAAATCAATATATTATAAAACAAGCAAACAACAATAAAACAAGCAAATTAAAATCGATAAATGAAACAGTGATTGTCATTCAAAGGTAAAATAATGTTTTCGATTTGAATTTGACTGTCTTTTGAGTGAAGATAAATTGGAAATTGAAATATAAATAAATAATAATACAATAAATTAATATAATTTAAATTCTGAACAATTTGTTTGAAATAAATGTAGAAAAGTAATATTATTGATTAAATATTTAATTTTGGTATTTTCGCTATTTCTTATTACTGCGATCAAATAAATAAAAATGATAAAACGAAAATCAGTACTAAAATAAATAATCGTAAAAATTGAGGCAAAAGTAAAATGAAATTAGTAAAAATTCTAATTATATAAATCAGTAACCCGCAACCTTGATCCGCGGCTCACTTGGTGACCCGAGGTATCATTTTAAATGACCCACTTATTTTCCCGTCATATTTAAAAAAATATTATATATAAATGATTTTCCCCGTAAAAATAAAAAATATTTTTTAAATTATCTCATCGACAAAAATGACAATATTAATTGTAGCATCAAATTTCTATAAGAGTTGCTACGCAACATGACAAATATTTAAATTGTTATTTTTGTAATAAATTGTAATGTTACAATATTTGTCTTATTTGAAATTCAAAGTCAAGTAGTTCTGTGCTAGTGCTATTATTTAAATTTTTTTAGTGAATCTTATTTGTTAGGAAATAAAGTAAGTATGTTGAGTAGCATAATAAACCGGGAAAATACTCTTTTTTGTAAATTTTAAGAGCAAAAGAAAACAAAACTGTGTTGACTAGGGTTATGATGTTTTTCAACCCCATGCTCCTGTACTGTAGTTTGATGAATTTTCATGTAAGAAGCACGAAATGAACAATTATTTACATATCTTTTCAATAACGTTCACTCCATCATTAAAAAATCGATTTTGATATACTACTAAATTTTAAACATAGCGCACATGAAAAATATTTACACGTACAAAAATCTTATAAAAAATAAGATTGCAATGCACCTGCATATGAAATCGATATAAAAATTAATTGAAAAAAAATTGAATCAATTGTACATTCATATTTAAATTAAACTATGAATTAAAACATTTTTGTATTGGTATAGATGTCAAAATATTTATAATTGATGAGAAATATGTCAAATAATTAATACAATGCTTTTTAGCAATAGATAAAGAGTTCAATTTTCTATTTTTTGTTGAAATTAAAATTCAAAATCATTAACGATTTTTTGTATTGAATATATGTTTGTCAATGATATAATTTATGAAATAAATAATTTGTTATAACTGGAAATTCACTTGTTTAAATACTCAATAAAAAATGGTGTTATTAAATAATGTTTCCTTTTATTATTTTTATTATTATTGTACAATTATATTTTTAGGTAACCAGACAATTCGACACATTAGAAAATCTAATTAATATAAAACTGTTTTTGATGGGAAAATGCAATTAAAAACATGCGATTTCTCTTTAATTTTATAAAGATAACCAATTTACAGAATATCGGAGGCTCTTTCTGGGCAGAAATGTGTATTGTGAGTATTAAGAACATTTAAACAAGTCTCGTTTGAATCTTTATTGCAATTATATTTGGAGTCATTAAGACTCTCAGAAGGTCTTTCATCGTTTGCCATCATTCTAATTGGTTTTCTTATTTTTGTTTTTAATCAGGATTATTCGAACAATTTTTCTAAGTTATTTTTTAAAATATTTAACCTCTAAAAAATATTAATAAAAATATTAATTTTCACCATTTTTCAATAAATCCAAAAATAATAAAAATGACATCAAATTATTAAAAATGCATTTAATTTAAATTTTACTAAAAATTATTAAACTTAATTTTAATTCTGAAATTAAATATATGAACTTATAAAATGATTATTTTAATTATGTTCGAATAGTCAATCACTTTAAATTTAATAAAAATTACCAATTTCCATCTGGGTGGGAGAATCACCATTCTAAGTTCAACATACAGCATCCATACATTTACATATTCAAACAATTTAAAATGGATCTCGGATCATGCACTCGTTCAATTCAATCGAATTTCCATTTTGCAGGAAATATGAAATGTGTTATCATTGAGTATGTCACAGGTAAGGATATTGTTATTCTTTAGCCATGGATGAAGTTCCGCTGATCGTTTAGAATCAAGGAGCACAGGTTTGTTGTATATCTGACAAAACTGCGCTAAACCTTCTATGAATTCACATACTAAAGTATTTATAATGGGGTCCAGTAATAGTTTCCTCAATTCATAATATAAGGTAGTGTCATTGTCCATAATTTATAAGTAATAACAAAGCTAGAGAATATATAATCACTTATAATTACTTTTATTCCATTATTGTTACAAAAATTTAAAAAGTTCTTACGAAAGGAGGAGATTTTATTATTTCTAGAGAAAAGAACAAAAGTATCATCATTATAAAACTTGTTATTCCTTATCTAGTTAGACGAATAAAGAAAATTAAAAAATCATGAGAGTTTTTATTTTATTACTTTAGACATATTGTGAGAGTTTATTTATTTTCTGATTTTAGCAGTAAATTTATTGTAATAACAATTAACTTTCTTACTCCGCTTAGACATTTTATTTAGGGAAGATAAGAAGTTTTCAAGCATGATATCTGAGTAAATTCGATAGTCTTTTATATCGAACTTGTTCGCTATAAAATCTCGAAAAGCTTCAAATTTGTCAAGTATAGTTATATGTCGTGTTCCCCCCATTTTCAACATTTTTGTAAGCTCGGAGCCCCCTCCGTTTTTTTGAGTTCAACGGCAACTCTATCACGCAATTTACGCTCCAGTACCTTAAAACTACACTCATGGGGAACAGACGCGTCGCCTCCACGCACATCAACAAGTTGTGTGTGCTTCAGAACGCCTTCGGGTTCTCTACCAGTATCGAGCATAGCCCGACTAGTAGCTCAGCTTCTGGAGGGGTTGATGTTACTAAAGCCTGCATTTTAATTTACACTGATGAATTATTAAGGTATGACAAAAAGAGCCCCAAGGAGATAAACGACGGTCCGTTCGCGTGCCCCTTGCATTCTGCGGCCGGCCTGCGTTACCTCCAAAAGGTTCTTTGCCTCGATAAAAACTCTACATTAACTTTTTGTTTATAATTTACTAAAGCTTAACTTTGTCACGCTACTAACGTCAATTTATAGATACCTTTGAGATGGGTCACCAGAATCATCATCTACATTTCTGTGACACTCTCCAAAATCGATTGTAAAACGATTCTAATAACATCAGATTTTATTCGATTTAGTCTTGCGTTAACGAAATCATCTCGAGTATACCCTAAGTTGATAACTATATTGGTAACGGTCACATAAATTAGTCACGAAATTCATTTCAAGTTGTGAAAAGGTCTCGATAGTGATTTGTATAAATTAATCCTCCTCCTCAGTCACATTAATAACTACATAACTTTTATTTTTCCCGACAAAATTATCTAGCGCTTTTCCTCCAGAGAAATTACATAACATTTAAATTAAAAATGGCCAAATACACATCATTACTCGGAAACTGAGCTCAAAGGTTGTTATGTGATCGACAAGACCGAAACGTTACTAAATATTAACAAAACGATTCTGTTACACGATTAACCCTTGTCGAATAATCAACTCAATTGCCTCATACCACTATAAACATTATTTACAAATTTATTCAGAAATAAATGGGGAATTTAATTAAAGAAATTTGTTAAAAAAATTATTAAGATAGAGTTAAAGCTATTCGAACTAATTTCATTCGTATAAATACAAGACAATATACAACAATTAAGATTCATTTATTAACCCAATCCTTCTATTTATTCTACCAGTGATTGTTCTAATTAATTTTCCCAACCGCTTACCATAAATTAATCTTTATATACAACTATTTACATGGATATTCCGATCTCAATACATCGCACCCCTTCAAAACCCTCCACTACACTCCCTTTCATACTGTCACAGACTAGTTATCACTCTCATATTATTACACTGACCTACAACATCATGGCTTGCACGGACTCTGGTGTTAGTTCTAAAACTCTCTTCACTAGTCACTCTAATATAAAGTTTCGAACGAGAATAATACCAATAAATTAACCGATTAGGAAATCTTCAAATGTGGAGTAAACAAAAGAACAATTATTATGAATAAAATATATTAAATAACATAAACTGATTGTTAAAGGCAATTACAAAATTAAAATAAATCGTTTATACAAATAAATTCGTTTATTCAAGGGTCGAGAGATAACCTTCTTGATTTAGCGACATCCTTGCTATTCAATGAAACTGTAGGAGGTAATTATCTTCGTTCCTGACTGTCATCTGATTATTTTATAATTTAGATAATTATGCCGCTGTACCGCTGTTCATGCGGCCCACACCTGATGCTTGAGGACTGGCCTCCCAATCTCCGCGACTGTACCAGCATTCAAGCGGACTGTGCAGTTCTGGTAAGCATGTCATAAAGATGTCCTTATTTAATTATCTCTTACCCAGGACGACCCGGAATCCACCTCCACAGCTGTCTGGCAATCGGGTGATGGTTTGTTTTTAATTAATTTTCTTAAATAATTTAACTTTGTTTTTAATTTTTTTTAGATCTTTTTGAGGGCTTCTCAAGGTTTTCCGGGACGTTTTCCGACTCTTCTCAGGACTATGGGCGCTTCCTTGTTGATGATCCTCGTCTGTGTCCTTTTCCCGGTCTCTATCACCCTCCGGTAAGTTCTTATCACCTTTTCTGGGTTTTTTGTTCCAATTAATTCATTCTTCTTAGCTCACAGTCAATCTCACTGCTTCTCACCATGGATACGTAGGGTAACGGACCTCCCAGTCTCATCTGTTGCTTCACATGCTCCTGGGACCTATGTATACATAATGGCTATAGTCGAGCCAGACTATAGCCAACTCACTCTCTTTTAAAAGGTTCCTTGCGTGTGGAGTGGCGTTGTTATTTGGAAAGTCTAAGATCTCTATCGTAACATGTATCTATTTTATACTTTTTAACATACGCCATAAATCGTTTAATGAAATTCTCTTTTCTAATAAATATGGTTCTCTTGTGAATTTGTTCCAGGGTAGCAACATATTATTATAAAAAGCAGAATGCTGAAAATACATTTTCTAATCCAATATTAAATTTTATAAAATTCTATAATTTTATATCTATAAAAAATATCTATTTGCCATCTTTAAAAAAATCGTTGGAGTCATTCAATTTGATAAAAAACATGAACACACATTTCGAGAAAGACTGTTACAGTCTCGTTTTTGGAGATATCTCTAGAAGCGCACAGACGGTCGAAAATGTATTTGCATGACGATAAGTCATTCAGTGAAAACACAATGATTTAAAAAGATTTTACTGTAGCATATAATTTGCAAATGAGAAGAAAGAGGTGAGCTCAAATGAGACTGAAGTTGACAACGTTTACCATACACCAAAAGAGCACGAGATAAAGGCTACCCCTGACAAAAACAAGTACGTTGAGTCGAAAGTTTGGGTAACTTTCGATCAATGCAGAAGGCGAGCCTTTTCTATCTCTATTGTTACTTTACATCACGACATTGAGCATTGGCGAACCGGCTCATGCACTTGTCCTTACTTTATCAAATATTTTGTATGCAAACACCTTCTTGGCCTAGCAATTCATTTAAAACTCTTAAAACCAATAACTCAAGCAAAACACATACCGATTGGAAAGAAACAAAAATGTGGTCGTCCTAAAAAAAGCGACAAAAACTTTACATATTGATTAAATTTTTTTCAATTTAAACTTTTTTTGATATGTTAATAATTACCTAAAAATTATCTTTTTATATTTGTACAATTGAATTAGCAATGAATACTTTTTAATAAATACTACTTATAAATACTTATAATATTGTTAATAAATACTGATAAATAATTAATTTGTTACTTAGACTACTTTTAATACTACATAAATTATTTTTTTACTCAAAAATGTTTTTT
>MQRK01250720.1:8309-25610 GCA_001938485.1 Girardia tigrina
TTGTTATTCGCTGCGCCGTTTGTGTTCGCCTGAGACATTTTCTGCACCGCCGCTTTCGTTTTATATCGAATATTGAGCTCATTTCGATAATCGCTCACTTTACTCTTCAAATTTTCAATCACTTCTCTATACGATTTATCGTCGGAGATTTTATACTTTTCGAAAATATCGACTGATTCTTCCATAAAAATTGTAAGATCATTTGCGGCCAAATCTTCATCCACACTCAGCAAAAATCAAATTCGCGCTCTTTAATATATTTATTTATTTATTCAATTTAAACAAATCGAAAATTCTTTTTCAACGAATCCCCAACAAGCAACATCAATATTTCATTTAGCGCAAACTTTTCACAGTACAAAAATATAAAACATTGTTATAAATTAACTATATTAGTGATTGATATCATTTTTAATATAAATCTTCAATTTTTTACATAAACACTGAATTTGTGAAAGCACATTGTTTTAACATAGAAATACGTAATCAATTTTTATGTAACA
Source organism: Girardia tigrina (assembly GCA_001938485.1). NCBI lineage: Eukaryota > Metazoa > Platyhelminthes > Tricladida > Dugesiidae > Girardia > Girardia tigrina. The sequence goes on from MQRK01250720.1 coordinate 8,813, forward strand.
TTTAATAAATCATCCATAATATCATCTAATTCAAAATTACAAAGTGGAGAGTTGACAAAGTCAATTGAAGGACTTCCATGATTTGCTTCTTTATTTAAATTGAATTGATTTATTCTTTCTATTCGAAACGATTTGTTTCAAATTGACTTTCGATTTCGATTTTTCATTGATCGATAATTTTGAACTAGATTTTTTTTATATCTTTGTAGAGTTTGGTTGATTTTTGGCTTTGATTTCTGCGTTTTAGTCTCAATTACTTTCGGAGTTAAATCAGCCCCATCATTTAAAAGATTTTTTTCCAAATATTATTTTTGGGGTTAACTTCCATATGGGCCCCCCGAATGAGAATCGAACACAGGTTGTGAGGAATATTTTAAATGTGGTTTGTTGAAATTGGTATGTTGAATTTTGTATGTTGAGTATTTGGAAATGTGTTTATCCTACCCAGATGGAAAATTGATATTTTTGATGTTCACGATAAATAATTATTCGAGAATAATTTACATTTTAAAGTACAGTATAAGATATTTCAAAAACTTTAAAAATATTAAATCGTTTCAAATATTCATATTAAAAATTTTAATAAAGCAAATAGCTTTTAACTAAGTTTTAAATTAAATAAATGTTCTTTCTTTACATAAAATCATTTTTAAAATAAAATTAATATGTAGATAAAATTATTACTAAAATTACAAAATTTGAAATTTAAAAATAAAATCTAAAATAATGAAAAATTTGTTCGAATAATTGTTTATTAAAAAACTTTAACTAAAATTTATCAATTTAGAACGATGTCAAATTACGAAAGTTTTGCTGAGAGTTGTCCAAAAGACAATTCTAATTGTATTGAAAATAAAAGTTCGAAAATCCACGTTAGTGTTCTTAATATGGCGACACACGACCACGTTATTCCGAACATTCCGATTTTTGATGGGTCAGAAAAAAAGTTCAGGCATTCAAAACGAACTTTAACAGGTATGCGAAGATAATGGGATTTACAGAGGAGAGGAAAATCTTATTAGCAAAACCATATATGACTCTAGATGTCATGATAAAATATGAAGCAGCGGCAGGTGAAACATGTTAAGAGAAACTAAGATCCGCGTTCTCAAAGAAAAAAATCTATCCTGGATCTAATGAAGGAACTGGTAGAAATGAGAATTGGATCCAGCGATCCAACAGTAATATTTAGAAAGGCTGATGAAATCATTGAAAAGTTAATTGAGAAAAAGCTGGGTAAAAAAGAACTATCAAATTTGGTCTACGCTAATCTGATAGATGACGAGAACGTGCAGAAAGAAATAGCTGTCAGAGATGTCTAGCATTCTGAAGAGATTGAAGACATTCAAACGAGAATGTTGGAATATAATAAAAAGAAAAGAAATGCTCCTGTAACGGTATATAACACAAAATGAGAAAATGAATGGAGAACAGTGGAAAATAAAAAAACACCAAGACCACAGAACGAGAACTTCATAAAACAAGAAACAATAAGAAATATTAAAGTGCGAAAAATTACCTGTTGGGCATGCCACGAAGAAGGGCATTTTAGAGGAGAGTGCCCAAACGTAAAGTGTAGTCATTGTAATAGAAAAGGGCATTTAAGAACATAGTGTTATGTAAACCCCTATAGGTTTAGGAAGCCTGATAGATGGAAAAGGGATAATGGAAATAATTGATAGAACAACAGGCAAAATTACTCAAATCAACAGTGTAGAGAACGATCAAAATACATGAATAGGAAATAGTCAGTAGCAGAAGTGGATGAACTAGATGATCAATTGTATATATGATAAGACTCTAGAAAAGAAGACTATTCTGAAGGAACGTATAGAAGAGAAGATGGCAAAAGACTGGAATATCCCGTAGGTAACTGAAAATTCAGAAATGATTAAGCAAACGAGAACGCACGATCACAGGGAGAAGTGATCAGTGTGTTACAATAGGAACTCAATGTAGGTGTATGATTGATTGTATGTATGAATGTGTTTGTGATTGTATGTTTGCTGATATGTTTGAAAATATTCCTCTGGAGATGTGTAGATTAGATAATGAACCTGAAGAAGACGATAAAATATATGCTAGTATGGATATAGAAAATAAGAAAAACATAAAGAAGAATGCTGAAAATGTATTGATATTACCGAAGTTTAACATAAATTATAAATAATTGAAAGGTAGACCAAGTATAGAGTTCCAAATAAAGAATAAAAATGTCAAATGCCTGTTAGATACAGGAGCTCGAATCAACGTTATTAAAACAGAGACAATTAAAGATTTGAAAGATGTCAAGGTCAAAGAAACTAAAAGACGTATACATTGTGCGAATGATTCAGAACTTATAAACTATGGTATTGTTCAACTTAAAGTGATAATTGAAAGAATACAGAAAACAGTGGATTTCTTTGTGGACAGAGATTTAGATCCAGAAAGGATTGCAGGAATAGATTTCTTGGACAAATTCAGGATTAAGTTAAAGAGAGAACCACCAAATACTAATGATTTACTGGTAATACTAGACAATCCATCAGACGAGGATAGATTGAGTAGATTAAAAGAGCTGTTTGAAAACAAAATTGACAACCAACTAATGGAACTTTTAACAGAATTTAAATCAATATTTATGGCAGACAAATGGGATATTGGAAGGACGTCACTGACCAAACACAAGATCTAAACGCATGGAGAAACAGTTTATTGAAACCTTATCGACAATCAAAACATTTCGATAACGTAATAATATTACTATTTTTATGTTAATAAAGATTTTTTTAATAAGAAATTTAAAAAATAATGGCAAAATTTTATAATTAAGAACGCCATTAAAATCAAATTTTATTGCAATATATTTCGATGAATTTTCCACCATCTTCTTTAGCACAATTAACAACAATTTCGCTGTCTTAAATTAAATACGACTTCTACAGGAATCATTCCGATTGACTTTTGTGTTGTGGTATTTAAGGAATAATCAACTTCTGGTAAAAAGTCGGCTCAAATTTTTCAATGTTTATCTTTTACAGAAATATAAAACCTCGAATTTTCGTAAATCGTCTTTCGATTAACCCATTGGTGCACCATATTTTAATATCAATCGATTCAAAAGTATATCAGCAGTTGTCTTTTCATCTTGTTTGGCCACAGTATTTAAAGAAATATATCGACTAAATTGATTTATAATAGCTAAAATATACTTTTTTCCTTGAAATGTCTGTTTGAATGATCCACAAAAATGGAGAAATATTAACTCAAAGGGAAAGTTAGTGCTTTGCTTAATTACAGTTTCTTTTGATCTTGTAGTCATTACTTTACGTTTTTAACAGGCCTCACAAGATTCTAAAATTTGTTTTGTAAATTCATATATTTTCATCATATAAAAATTAAGTCGAATATAATCATAAACTTTTTTTAAATCCAGCATGGCATAATAATTTATGGGTTTCAATAACTGAGCTGACTCAGGTTGTTATATGGTATCCAAATTTTACCCTCAGTTTTGAGAATATCATCGTTTTCTATCCGAAAATTTTTCGTATTTTGTATTTCCATATTTTCTTTGATTTTTTCGATTTCTTCATCATTTCGTTGCCATTTCACACCATTAGATTCTGTCAACAGAACTATGCCATCAAAACGCCGGTTAGAGGGTTTCCATCAGCGACATGAATTTTCTCTTAGAAGATTAATAACGTTGTTCAAACTATAAAATACTGACAGATATTATTGAACATGTGTTGTGATTCTCTGTACTCATAAATTGAAGAGAAAAAAATAAACGAATTCAAAATTGTATTTTTATTAAAATCAGTTTATTTAAACAAGAAATAATTAATTTCTTTTTTTTGTATAATTTAATTTTATGAAATTAAATTATATCATTACAACATGCAATCACATTTAAGTTTGTGTAAAAAGAAATTATCATATTTTACAAAATATTATGTGATACATAATTTTAATTATTAATTATAATCTACTATTTTTCTATTAAAATAATTTAAACGCATACCAAATTATTATTGATTATATTTTAGGGCATCAGCAGTTTGTATGGTTTTGACATTCTTGCTAATGGTTTTAATCAGTCTACTGTATATAATAATAAGTAAATTTTATAAACGTACTTGGCCAGGTATGACATTTTTTTATATTCCGATGAAAAATTTTTATTTTAATAAAAAATTTAAAAATACTTATTAATATTATTTACTTAATAAAAAATTTTAATTTAAAAATATTGAAAATTATTTTTGTATCAGTTTTAATAAAGATACAAAAAAATCTGATTTTATTTTAAATAAAGTTGTTTATTATTAGTTGCGTTTATATCGTTTTCGAAATTTGAAGTAAATTCATTTTATTTGCACAAATTATTAATTTTTATTATAAACTAATTTTAACTAATTTTCAACTATAGTTTAATAATCGATTCGCTGACATCGGAATTCATGGCTCGACCGGCATTAGCTGCAGTGATTGATTTCATATGTCCGATATCCTTTGTTCGTAACAAAACTTGACGATTGAGATTTGATTTTTTACTCGAGTCCATATCCATAATGATAATTCTACAGTAAATGCTCGACTCATTCAAATTATTATTCAAATTCGTACCAATTCTCATCATCACGAAATTCTTCAGTAACTCACATCCAATTGCACCAGTGCCCACCAGAAACACCCTCCGTTTTACCAACTTTTTCTGGAATTCTAAACCAAACAAATCGATCTGGCTCTTATATCGCGTCAATCTATGATCATTATCACTTTCGTTATCCATATTCAAACAATTAATCACATCAGTCGAACAATCATTAGGTAGACATCAAACCGCATCGAAATAGAAAAACTGTTTAATTGGAGTAAATTTGTTTTAGCACGCTTTCAACACTTCTTGAGCGGCGATTCCTCCAATTACCGCTTGCGTTGGTATAATATTTGATCCGAATGTCAATACGAATGACTTGGCCAGTTTCTCATTTAATATCGTTCATGAAAGATTATTTCCATTTGAGATCTTGCGATTTTAATAAATTTATCGATTTGAATCGAATTCGATTTTGTGATTATTCCTTCAGGGATCTATTTTCGGTATTCGTCGATTACGAAGAACAGTACATGAAGTTGTTTATGTTGGTCATATTTTACATAATCAATTATGACAAAATCTGGATTTTTATAGGATTCAGAAAGGTTTGAAAAGATACATTTTGTGGCAATTTTACTTGATAACAAACACCACCAGAGATATAAGGAGATAAACTAGAAATATCACATATTTTGAAAGAATTTGATCCCTCAACCTGGATTTTTCTAGGTAGACAGTTATTGAATTATGTCATCCCACGAATCTCTGAGAATTTCACGTAATCAGGATTGAAGAGACATTCATCTGGTTCATCAACACTGTTAATTTTCATATTCTTATATCGTTTTAATTTTGAGGAAAATGTTGGATTTGAGACGGTTTCAGCAGATTTCCACTCGCAATGAATGTATGAAAGTCCACGACCTTTTAGATAATATTAATCAAATTCTATTTCCGAGCCTTTCGATGTTACATCTAATATGTCAGAAAAGCTTACAATTCGCGATCCAAGAATCTTTTGAACAAATTTATGGTGACTCTCTAGATTTAATTCATAATTTGAATCATCATCACTATTTAATGAATTTTCGTCATTTGAATCTATTTCATTGCCAACTTGAAAAATTGCTAATTTTGGAATGAAATTCTTATTGCTAGTCTTTAACTCATTGATTTGTAATTTCAATTTATCTCTTATTTCTTGAGACAAATCTTTGCCCGACAAAATTTTAACTTCAGTCATAATTTGAAAATGTTTGAAAACCAACTGTCAGTTTCAATTTATTAGTTATTTTTAAACAATTTAATTTATTTGTCAAATGTCAAGGAAATACTTTCTAATTAATTACTTGTGATTTCCTTTCAACAAGTATTGAAATTTTTATTCAATAAGTTGTAAAAAATTATTTTTAATTGTGTTTGACATAAAGCTTATAAAACATTGCTATTACAGAGAAAAATTGTTAATTGCATAATTTGTAATTGTGATTCACAAAACATTCCTTTCCATTTAACATCACACACTCAACATGCACACATTTACGACTTGGCAAAACACGCATATCCAATCACAATGACCATGTACTTGGAATCCCATTGGTCCATTCAAATGAACTGTTTACAATAAAAAAATGTGAATTCAATTCACTGTGAAATCTCAAAAAATACAGTGAACAATGGTACTCGATTTAAAATATTATCCGAAAAGAACCGGACGTTGTTAGAAAAAGTCAACGTGACAGATACAAATAGTAAATAAATAAATAGTAAAAGTCAACTTATGCCATCACAAAACCTTATGAACGTGATGATTTTATTAATATAACTATATATATATATATATATATATAATATTTAATTTAATTATTTTTTTTAAATTACTTTTTATTTACTTATTTGTATTTAATTTAAATTTACTTTAAATAATTATTTAATTTGATTTTTTTTAATTTAATTATTTAAAAATATTTATTTAATTAATATTTTTAAATTGGGCTTATTAAGAACACCAACATGGGTTTTCGGACTTTTATTTTCAATACAATCAGAATTGTCTTTTGGACAACTCTCAGCAAAACTCTCGTCATTCGACATCGTTCTAAATTGATAATTTTTTGTTAATGTTGTTTAATAAAAAATTATTCGAACAAATTTTTCATTATTTTCAGATTTTATTTTTAAAGTTCAAATTTTGTAGTTTTAGTATTAATTTTTTTTAAAAATTATTTTACGTAAAGGAAGAACATTTATTTAATTCAAAACTTAGTTAAAAATATTTATTTTATTTAAATTTTAATATGAAGATTTGAAAAGATTTAATATTTTTAATGTTTTTAAATATCTTAGCTGTACTTTAAAAAGTAAATTATACTCGAATAATTATCTATCGTGAACATCTAAAATATCAATTTTCCATCTGGGTGGGAGAAACACATTTCCAAATACTAAACTCAACATACAAAATTCAACAAACCAATTTCAACATAACAAATTTAAAATATTCCTCACAGGGCTCAATAAAGTGCTAAATGGAATCGCAACGCGACCAACTGTCTCTTTCCAATTTAATTCACCCAAAATTCTTACCATCAGTTCTTGAAACGTTACTGGTGACGCCGCAATTACCAAAACCTCTGATTTCAGTAGTGATAACACGCAATATAAGTTGGAAGATGCGAATGATAATTGTACATATATTTCTGTTTTAACCCATTATCACCAAATTTCATTATGCTAAAATATGTGAGTATAAAAAGACACATGAGCCGAATGCCCTTGAGCAATGCACTACCTAGAGGAGGAGATTGTTAAGGCTAGGAATTTATAACGACCAGCACGAAATAGGAAACATCGATTACACTCTGTAAATAATGAACTCTTAGTTATTAATATGTCTGGTGAAAGACAGAAAATATCGGATGAAAGGAAAGCTTTCCTTTTCTTGTTGTAAAAAAATTCAGTTCAACAGAAAGACTAAAAAAATATGAAACATTGAATCAGAACTGGTCTTTCAAATATAGCAAAAAATGGACAAGAGTTATGAAAGATCACAGACCTGCATCCATGCCTGTGCTTAACTAAGCATGCGATTCAATACCCTCTGCTTCAATGCTGATCATAAAGTAATTCATACAGTCATTAGAAGTTATGTATATAAGTCATAAAACAAGAAAAACTCTTTTTCTATAATATTTTTGTTCCTGGACAGGCTATTGATAATAGCTTCGTTACATTGGGTTGGATACGTTATACGTAAGCCAGATGTATGTTAATGAAATGATAAGAAATTTTCGATTTTCGAAGTAGCCCATTTTATTTTATTTCGATATTTATATCTAAAATCTTCAAACATTACTCCAATTTTGTTTGTTAGGAATAAAAATTTTTAATTTTAAATTCTCTTTATTAATCTGATTGCCAAGTTATCTTTTAAATTTGTGTTTTTTAATCTCCACGCAATATTTAAAAGACGTGTAATTTATTTGATTTTAAAAACTTTTTATTCTATTATTATTTTTTATTCAGAAAAATAAAAACGCTCAGTGTTTTTATATAAACGCTCGGTATTTTTTATTTAAATTCTCAGAATTTTTTTTGTTCAAATTCTCAGTAAAAAGTACAAAGTCGCTCAGTAAAAAATACAAAATGCTAAGTAAAAAATATAAAAAAAGCTAAATAAAAGTATACAAAAGCTAAGTAAAAAAATGAAAAGTAAGTATTTAATAAAAAAAATCAATATCTTTATTATACAATCAATGCCTTTTTAGTTTTCGAGTCTTCCACGTTTTAGTTTTTAGACGATCGGGACATTCTATGCAGCTGGAGGCGCTCTACATTTGCCGATTCGAATTGAAATACCAACAACATGTTTACAGATAAAGTTTTTGGCAAATGCCGGGCAGCCACAACCTCCTTTTTCCCACGGTCTCTCTTTTTGAAATGTGATTTTCCAGACATGAAAGGCGCGTTTTTTGAATTGTTCGAATGTATTCCAACGAAGTAAAGCATTCTCTTCAATATCGTTTTTTTGCCAGTTGCGTTGTTTGACCAGATGCTACAAAGTAATCAATGCTTGTATCTTTGTCATCTGCTAACAACACTTTATCTGCCTTTGCCCATTGATAAGCGGCTGTCCAAACACTCAATGGAATGCTCGGCGAAGTGACGAAAACTTTGATTTCTCGTTCATAACTTTTTTACCATGTTGAAACCATATCAAAACTGACGACCAGTAAACGGGAGACTGACAATTGCTCACGCAAAGTATGCTCATCTTTTATGTCCCTATTAAAATACTCCAAAGCATTTTTCTTGCTGGGTGTAAGGTAAGAATAACCTTCAAACCACATATTATTTTGTACCAGTCATTCGTTGTAAAAATACTCGACAAAGTCAGGAAAATCTTTTCTATTTTTTAAGAAAGAAAACAAAAGCCTTTTCAAATATTTCTAAAGACTGAGAAAGTTGTAACTTGCCGATATCATCTAAGATACTGTCACGTTTATCAGCAGAGATCATCGATTTAACCTTTTTAGCACAAGCTTGATGCATATGAGCCCAGCACATAACAATTTTATTCTTATTAAAAACCTTAATAAAAGCATTTTTAAATGCAGCTGATGCATCGCTAAATAATATATCTAGTTCAAAGGATACATTATGAATATTAGATATGCCTTTAACAAGACTCTTAAAAATAAAAAAAAGTCAGACGTTTTTTCATTCGAACATACTGCAAGACCATAAAGGATGGCAGTGACGATCTAAGTCTGTTGTGCCACAAAGTAAAGCAGGAAAGCCATGCCAATTCAACTTATATGTACCGTTAACATGAAGAATTTTTATTTTAACTGCTTGATGCAATAGTCGCTTTAAATTTATGAAAAATCTGAAAATATTACTTTCTACTTCTTCCTTTTCTTCATCACTTTCATTATCGCTCAATTTATAATGTACAAAATAACTTAATACAAAAGCATCATCATCTGAGTATGGGACCATAGTTTTATCATTAAGCATTTCTTCTAACTCACCTAGACTTATTATAGCCGGTCCATATTTTTCTTTTTTCAATTTAGTTAAAAAAGTTCTTAATTGCCTTATTACTGGGATTGTATCTTTTTCTTTTATCTTCTCATGCAATTTTTCTAATATTCTCTTTGGCTTTGTTCTTAAACCTATGTCATGAATAATTTCTTTTACATCTTCTGTAATAATATTTCTAGCAGAATTTTCATCGTGCGTATGCTCGGCGTTAGCTCTATATATTGGGTTGTTGCATAAGTTTTCGCTGTTTTTTAAACATTTATTTTCAAAGAAATCAAAGAATTTTAACAACCAAAATAATGACTCAGTTAATTATATATTTAATGAAATCATAAAATTTTAACAGCAAAAATAATAACACTTCAATCAATTATGTACTTTCCTTCATTGTTCACTACTTCTTCCAATTTTTCACCAGTTTGTTGATTCCATTTCGCCAGAAATCATTAGGTCGAGTCTCGAAGAAGTTCTTGAGCCAATTCTCAAGATGATCATGATTTTCGAAGCTAAGACCCCTTATTTCATTTGAATGGCAGCGGAAGAGATGGTAATCCGTCGGGGCGACGTCTGCGGAATAGGGAGATTGTTGAAGGACCTCCCAAGCGAGCTCTTGGAGTGTCATTTTGACAGTTTTTGCGGTGTGTGGTCGAGCATTGTCATGGAGGAGGATCACCTGACCTTGTCGATCCGGTCTTTTTTGTTGAATTGCATCATTGACTCGATGCAATTGGGCTTTATAGAGATTCTTCTCTAGTGTCATGTTCTTTCCAAGCCTTTCCCAGGAGATTAGACCTTCCCAATCCCACAATACGCAAATCATTGTCTTCATCGGGTGCATGTCTTTCTTGATCCTGGGTTTAGGCTTCTCTCCAAAACTCACCCGCTCTTTCCTTTGCTTCATATTCACAAAGAAACACCATTTCTCGTCTCCAGTGACGATTCTGTATAAGAAACGTTGCCTGTGATCATGGGTTCCTTGGTGTCGAGCGAGACTTTGAGCAGCAATGGAAAGCCGCTTATCCTTCTGTTTTTGGGTGAGTTCGTGCGGGACCCAAGCTCCAAGCTTTTGAGTGAAACCCATCGACTGAAGGGTCGCAAAATCACAATTCTTCTTTTCGGCCAATTCTCTACATGTCTGGTGACCATCTTTCTTCAAAAGATCCGCGAGTTGGTCCTCGTCCATCTCGACCTATCTTCCGGAACGAGGAGCGTCGTTGAGGTCGAAATTATCGTGTTTGAACCTGGTAAACAAATCCCGAGCAGTTCTCTCAGCTATAGCGTCCTCTCCATACACGGCACTCTCTTTGCGTTTGCACTCTCTTTTATAGTTGCGTTTTTTATCCATTTTCCGACATGTAAGGTTCATGATTTCTCAAATCTAAATGGGTAAAAATGAACGGGTAAAATAAAGCGAGTACTGAACAAATTGCTTCAAAAACTTTAAAATTTCTAGTTATTAAAATTGTTTTGCATTTAGTTTTTTTTAAAATAGTGATGCAGTTATAAAATATTGTTAAAGGTTTTACTTTCACCGTATTCTACGATTGGGGAGACTTTCTTAAATTAGCCATTCCTGGTATCGGGTATGCTGCCATTGAACAAATAAATTGGGAAGCTGAACTATTTTTGGCAGGTTGAAGCAATTTTATTTTATTGTAAAAATAAATGAAATAATAAAGGTTATATGGGTATCGTTCCAATGGCTGTTCACTCCGTTTTATCTCAAACTGGAACTCTGACTGCTTCAGTAAAATAATTTTCTAAAAAGCTCTGATTTCTTAACTTTGTATATACTTTTAGATCTATGTTGCTCTCGGTGTAAGTGTCAATGTAAAAATTGGACAATACATTGGGGCAAATGAATCCAGCAAAGCAAAGAAAGTTGGAAAAGTGGGAGTGGTAATGATATGTAAGTCAAGATAGCGTGAATAAGAAAGAAACTTTTTTCTCATTTTAAAACAGAAACTTTCCTTTTAATAATTCAAAATTGTAATGTTTCCTTTTTCTTTCATTCCATTTGTTCCCTTTAATTATTTATGTATATTTTCATTCTAACTAAAATAATCTACATTTTTAGTGATTTTGGCACTTACAATTGGATTTACAATTTCAATAATCAGAAATTTGTGGACGAGATTATATACCTCTGATATGTGAATGAAGCTTGATTTTAGTGAATATATTTAAAGGTTTATTTAGAGTGGTAGGTCGAATGGCTGCCGACATCGTTGCATTTTATCCAGTCTACTATATCCCAGAAAATATTAACGTTTGTTTATTTTTTTGTTTATTACCTATTTATCAAATTCAAAAGTTCGTCTTAGCAAGTATTTTAAGAGCCTGCGCAAAACATTTACTCACAATGAATTTGGCAATCGGATGTATGTACCTGATAGGTTTACCTTTAGCTGCTTGTTTAGGATTTCTGGCTCATTTAGAAGTCGTTGGTAAGAGTTTCAATTTTAGTTCTTTTATTTTTAAATTTAAATTTTAAATTACATTGTATAAACCTGACTCATTTATTTATTTGTTAATTTGTATTTTATTTATTTTTTTAGTCACTGTTGGGTTCTTGATCGAGATTAAGATTCATTAATAACAAAATTTTATTTCTAACACAAATAACAATTATTCAAACAATTTTTCGTCGAGGAACTTTTCTTCGTTTTCTTTTTGACCAGATTTTTATATAAAAATATGGACTTATAAATACTGATAAGCTATTTTAAAATTGAATTTTTTTTATTCTCTTTATTTTGAAAATTTACATTCCACTATTTTATGCAACTTAATTTAAATTAAAACCAACATAATTTATTGTAGTCATATTTTTACTAAATTAACAAAAATGATTTTTTATTATTTTAGAATTAGCTTAATGTTATTTTCTTTTATTTTTTAAAATGTTTTTAATTAATAAAAGATTTTAACGTTTTATTTATTATCAATATTTCAGTTTAAAAGCTTTTTATTACCTACAATTATTTTAAAAACAATACAAATTTTACGTATATACAATTTAATTACAAAAAATAATTTACAGTATTCAAATTTTTATTATTATTACGATGCATTAATGATAAAAGTTTTAATTTTTATTTTTTTACGAAAACTGTTTAGAATTAAATATTTGTCAAATCTTTAATTTGCAGAATTTTAAACTGACTTTAAAATTTAAAATTATCTGTTTTTTTAATTTACATCTCTGGCAACAAAGTTCATTATTTTATTTTTTTAGAATAACTTTTAAAATTAATACAAACATAATTATCCTTGTCTTTATATATTTATTTTGAATCAATTATTTAAAAATCCATTATTTCCCAATTAATTTCATTTTAAGTTTTTACTCTACAATTAAAATTCGATTATTTCCGAAAATAACTTTTAAAATTAATTAAGATATATTTTAACATTATAATATCTTAGAAAACTTCCTTTTAAAAATTTCCTTATTTTAGAAATTCTTTATAAAAATGAACTGTTTCAAAAATTTTAAGAGTGATCCTGTCCTTTACAGTTACTATTTTCTATATTATTTTATTTTGATTATATTTTTTGTGGAATTACAATTTAATATTGTAATGTATTTTTCTTTCAAATTTAAACTTTATTTAAACATTTAAGTTACCGAATGATAAGAACTGCATTCTACGAAGCAGACGTGTTTTAAAAGAAAATTGGCATTGAATTATACAGTTTTTATAGGAGTTATTGAGCTGGATAAACAGTTCAAGATTCAGCCATAATCTTACAGTTTGACTACATCACAACATATACCAAAATGCTGCCCTTAACGAATTGGTCATTTTAACACTTTCATCGGCCTAAAGAAGATCCGGCTTAACTTTAAATTTAAAAATTTCATTTTGGATAAGATACCTAAAGGTGATTCGGAATGTATGGTCTTATTTGATGTCTACAGTTTATTTACGAATGTGCACATCAACGAAACTATTGATAATGCTGGTATCAGCAAAGCATGAGCAGTAACTTGTCTGCGGGGAAGTCCAATTTTATCTAACCAGTGGATCTAATCTCGGATCTAATCAAGACATTCTTTCATCCTGGTCAATTATGTTCCTAACTTTTTCAATCAAAGCATCAGTTGTTGTTGCTAAAGAACGTCCACTTCGTGGGTGATCGTCCAACGATAGTCGCTTGCCTGAGGTAAAATCAGAGAACCAGTTTCTTATTGTGCGTTCCGTTGGGCAATCATCAGGGAAGGCATTGAACAACTTTCTAAAGGTTTCAGCTGCAGTCGTTCCATTTTTCCACTCAACGTATTCATGGAATCGACTGTTAGATTTTGAAAACTCCATTTTTACCGACAACCTTTTAAATCCACTATGAAAAGTGATCACATGACACAAATTAATATATATATATATATATCAATTAATATTTTGCCAAAAAATATTAATAAACATGAATTAACAAAAAATAGCATTAGAATGGTAATTTTATTTCTTATTTAGAAGTGGAGAGTAACGGAAAAAAACTTTCTTGCCATGTTAATACCCCTTTTACATTATTCATTCGAACTTCTTTTTTGATATCCCTGTCACCACAACAGTTCATTAATAATGTATCCATTATGATTTCTTTTGATATGTTATGTTGCATAATTCTTTCTGCCATCTTTTATATTTTTTCGAAAAAAACTTCAGGTATATCATCTTTCATTCTATACCGGCATGCTTCTGACCAATCCTCATATAGCGAAGATGTCCAACCAAATACTTTTCGAAGTCGATTTTTATCGACTTTTTAACGGTCTTATACATTTCCTTTATGTCTCGGTCCAATAGGCATAAGATAAAGACGTGTTGTTTCGCTTTTGCCACTCCCGCGAATTGGAAAAATGTTTCACATTCTTCTATGAACGTCTCCACATCGTCACTTTTCCTGAATTTTTCAGGTAGTAATTGGTTCGTGAAGTTGTCGAAAGCAGTGTAAGTAGCGTTTCTGCAACTTTCATTTTTATCAAATTCAGAACTCATAATTTAACACCACAATTTATTAATATATCAACAATTCAGATATTTAAACAAATGTTTCTGTTAATTCAATTATCTAGCCACAATTAATCTATTCAATTCTTTTCTATTCAATTTTTAAAATAAAGCAAATTTAAAATTTAAAATTTATTAATTAATTTTCACATTAAAACTAAAAATTTATTTTAAAATTTATTTAAAATTGTTTCATAACTTCTATTAAAATATATAAATTGATATGACTGTAAAAATATTTTTATTTATAAATAAATATTTAATGGTTTTCTTATCATTTTTAATTTTAAGATATTTAATAGATACATTAAAAAACATATTTTTTATTTTTAAATAAGAATTTATTTTTTTATGATTTTCTTTTATTATATCATTTTTAATTTTCAAAATATTTAGTGAACACATTAAAAACATATTTTATTTTTTAATAAGTATTTAATTTTTTAATAGTTGCTTTATTATATCATTTTTAATTTTAAAACAATTAATAAGCATATTAACATAAAAAAAATATTTTAACTTTTAAATTAAAAAAATAATAAATTATTTTGGCAAGATGCAAATTTAAATTAACCCCTTATATGGTTAAAATTTGTTTGAAACCATTCTTGAAAGAAAAATTTTCAGACATTTTATTTTATCATAAAATTTATGTCGACTTTCTGTCTCAATTTAGATACTGCGTATCCGATACTTGTTACGACTAGAGAATATTGATATACGTCTTCAGATTTGCAGATCAATTTAGGATCTTTACAACAAGAAGCCACTTGTTACCTCAATTGATGATCTAGAGCAGAATGATCTATCTTATGTGAGATCACTGATTGAAGAGAGTGATTTAACTGAAACATTGATTCAAACCATTTCCATGAATATCGATGTTCTGCAAAAATTTGGGGGATCGCGAACTGGTGAGCTTAGTTTTTTCCCCTCCTCGTGACCCGAATTGTGTCCCCCAATACCAGAGTGTCGCAGCCACAAAACCACTGCGCCCGCTCCGTTACCAATGATACATTAGGAAAGATAAAGTCGCATTGAATTTCCTATTAGCAACACGTTGGAATTAATTTTTATGAAGTCTCTTTAGGATAAAATCGATATATATACCCTGTGGAAAAACCTGTGATGTACAAGAAATATGTAGATAAGATCTTTCTTGTTTTCAAAAACTAATACTTAATAAAACTTCTTAAAATTCTTAAATAATCTTCATCCTAATATTAAATTCACTACAGAATTCGAAGTTATTAACAAACTTTTTTTTCTTTACATTCTTGTCACAAGTATGAATGGAAAATATGGAACTGAATTATACAGAAAGACAAAAGACAGCATTTCAGAGCTTTTGTGAGGGAAAATATAAAAAGAGTATGATAAAGTACTTAGATCACTGACTTTGGAATTTTTCTTCATATCTCAAAATCGAAGATCATAATTTAAATATTCTTCGATGACATTTGAGGGACAATATGTACACAAAAAGTAGATAGATCCCAACATTGAGGTTGCATTGGACTAATTATGTACAATTATTAATTATGACTAATTATTAAGAGATGAATAAAAGACGAAAACATTAATGAGCACAAACAAATAATAAAATACCATATTCTGAAGGATTTAACGCATTTAAATATTTAAGTATATTTCAAGAATAAAGGTAGTGTCAAAGTGGTTTCAATGACATTCCAAGTTCAAAACTTTCTCATACATAATCCAAAAAGGATTTGTGGAATGCAATCTAATATGATTTATAAAGTTAAAAGTCACAGATGTAAAACCTCATTCATTAGAGAGACAATTCGTCCTTTGAAAACCCAAATTAGTGAGCATTCACAATTAAGTCGAGCAAGTAAGATTCTTGATCATTGGTTGCACAGTAAAAATATAATTACTTCTAATTCAAAGAATGAAATTTGTGTTTTACAAAAGAGCTTTGATTCACATTATGAACGGTAGTTCTGTTAAACATTTTTGATACGACACTAAAACAGACTAAAAAAAATTCAAGATGAGCAAAGTAAAGACATTTCAAATCTTAAAATCTTTAAATAAATTTTAAAAAATCATGGCATTATTTCAGAATAATATCTTGAATTACTAAAGTAAATAAAAAGTCATTCTCTTAAAGCTAACAAATATTCGA